>QEPC01014420.1:4018993-4036040 GCA_003113815.1 Sphenodon punctatus | reverse complement strand
CTGGCACTTTACAAAGTAATAAAATAGACACGGTCCCTGCCCCTAGGGCTTACAATCTGAGAGACAGGAGCTGGGGGAGAGACTTAGGAAGGGGAACAGAGGGAGAGACAAGGGGTCAAACATTCATGAAGATGCGAGGTCTCAAGTGCACGTACTTGGCTTGGTTACGATGAGAATGACAGCAATCATTCTTGATTGCAGCCGTTAGAGAAGATTGTGAGAGGGGTGCCAGGTATGTAGTATCATCAGGATATGCGCGATCTTGTCCACAAAGTATTCAATAAACTGGTCACAGTGGACACTGGATTGCTCCAGGTCCAGGTGGAGACAGGCAGCACTGACCAAACCCCTCACCACCTGGAAAAGCTCCGCCAGACGTGACTTTGCAGACGCGATGAGGGCAGCAAAGAACTGCTTCTTTGCTGCCTGTACTGCCACAGCATAGGCCTTTAAACTGCTCTTATGCTGCGATAGATCATATTCATCTCGAGCCCCGCATCACTGTTGCTCTAACCGCCTACCCTCTCGCTTCAAATCCCGCAGGGCCTCAGTACACCAAGGGGACCTGCGGGAGACTCAAGAGGGCAGCGGATGCCAAGGAGCCACCCTGTCGATGGTCTCGGCCAACAAGATGTTCCAGAAGGCCACAAGATCATCGACAGAGCGGGTGTCAGGGTCCAGGGGAAAATCCCGCAGAGCATTCCGGAACTGATCCAGTTCTACAAGTCTCGGGGGGCTGACCGATCTAATAGGTCTCGCACCTTGACGGGGAATAACATGTGCCAGAATGCACACCCTAAGGAGGTAATGGTCAGACCATGACAAAGCATTCACCCCCGATGCTTACTAACTGACCCCCTGCCTCAAGGCTGGTGCAGAAAACCAAATCCAGCGTATGTCCCTCCTCATGTGTGGGGCTACAGATGACTTGGGACAGGCCCATGGTTGCCATGGAGGCCAAGAACTCATGCTTTGTCCCTCCAAGATTGGCGTCAGCATGGATATTAAAATCCCCCAAGACCACCAAACAAGGAGTCCGAAGGATCATGTCTAACACCAAATCAGCAAGAGCATGTAGGGATGCTGCCAGGCAGTTAGGTGCATGGTACACCAGCAGCACCCCTAATCTGTCCCCGGCCAAATCCAACACAAGATGGAGGCACTCCGTGCCTGGTGGAGCCTGCACCGGATACCTTCTAAAGGACAATGCACTCTTGATAACAATAGCTACACCGCCCCCGCCCCCGTCTGTCCAGAGAATCCAGCTGAAATGAGGTCAGCCAGAATAGGACCTGCCTCGCTATCCAGCCAGGTTTCTGTGATACACATGAAGTAGGCGTCCCACTCCGGGATCAACTCCTGGATAATAGATAACTTTTTGACAACCGACCTCGTGTTCAACAGCACCAAACCCAGGCCACAGGACTCCTGGATCCTGGCCCGCAACCCATCTGCGTAGGGGATAAAGGAGGGAATGGGCATAAGGCACCACTCCCTCCTAACTGATGGAATAATCTTCCCCTTTGGATCATATCTCCCATGGCCCATAATGACCCCACAAGCCCTGCAACCCCGCCCCTCCTCAGAGAACTTTGACGGGCACGCACCCTCCATGGCTGCCCCGACAGACCGACAAGGGGCCCCACACCCTACCCCCCAAATATCCCTCTCCCCTCCCTCCCATCCCTATTCCTTCTCCCTGGGTCTCCCTCTCATCCCCATGTATCACCTGAGATACATGGGGGACTCTGAGGAGGGTGCTCCCGGCCAACCGAAGGGGCCAGTCTAGGGCCCGGGGGTGGGATGATCCCGAAGATTGATTGATTGATTTAATCATATTTTACCCCACCCCTCCTGAAACAGCTCAGGGCGGCTAACACTCTAATAAAAAAATTACCAGTATAAAACATTTTAAAACATTCATAAAATTGCAGCAATTAAAACAGGGCAAAGGAACATATAAATTAATTAATACAATAAATAAGGGTGGAGGGGGATAAAAAACCCACTACCCCCTCTCCCCCCTTCCCCAAAGGCCTGGGCAAACAGTCAGGTTTTGCAAATTCACCAGAATGTTAATAGGTTTGGGGCCAGGCTAGCTTCCTCCGGGAGGGAATTCCAAAGGCGCGGCACGGTCACCGAGAATGCCCTCTCCATTGTGGCCCCCCGCCTAACACAGGGGACCTCCAGGAAGGCACCCCCAGCGGACTGAAGGAGTCACTCTGGGGTGCGGAGGGCGAGGCGGTCCCTGAGGTATGAGGGGCCCAGACCGTGACGGGCCTTATAGATCAATACCAAAACCTTGAACCTGGCTCGGCTCGCTATCGGCAGCCAGTGCAGAGTCCGGAGCATAGGTGTTATGTGTTCCCGATGGCCCATCCCCGAAAGGAGCCGGGCCGCCGCATTCTGCACTAGCTGCAGCCTCTGAACCAGAAACAAGGGCAGCCCCACGTAGAGCACGTTGCAGTAGTCCAGCCTCAAGGTAACAAAGGCATGGATGAGGGAGGCCAGGTCCGGGCCAGAGAGGTATGGACACAGCCTCCGTACCAGTTACAACTGGCGGAAAGCGGCCTTCGCCACTACCTCCACCTGTTGCTCCAGGCAGAGATCTGTGTCCAATACCACCCCCAAACTCCGAACATGCTGGGATATAGGAGGACGAACCCCCCCCAATCAGGGGGGACGACACCTCCCTTGCTCTCCCCACCAACATCACCTCCATCTTATCGGGGTTGAGCTTCAGTCTGCTCTGCCACATCCATTCTGCCACGGCCTCCAAACACAGATATGAGAGGCTGCTATGAGAACAGCAAGGAACCCTTTCTTTGCTGCCTGTACAGTCACAGCATAGGCCCGTAAACTAACTCTATGTTGCAATCAGTTGGCTTCAGTACAAGAATGGTGCCACTGCTGCTCCAGCTACCGCCCCTTCCGCTTCATCCGATGCAGGTCCTTCATAAACTAGGGGGACCTACGGTGTCGATGTTCAGGAAGTGGATGCCTAGGAGCTGTTCAGTTGATGGCCTCTATCAGCAAGGTGTTCCAAAAAGCCACGTCATTGAGGGAGTGGTTGTCAAGATCAGAGGATAACTCTCCGAGAGCATTCCGGAACCTCTCCAGTTCCATAAGTCTCTGGGGGCGAACCAACTGAACTGATTCCACACCCTTCCAGGGGCAGACATGTGCTAGGAGACTGGCCTGAAGGAGGTAATGATTCATCCATGACCAGGGTAATACTGATACTTCCCCCACCAACAGACCCCCTGCCTCAAGGTCTGTGCAAAATATCAGGTCAAAGGTATGCCCCCCATTATGTGTCAGGCCAATCGCTACCCGAGACAGTTCCATGGTTGCCATGGTGGTTATGAAATCACGCTTTGCCACCGCCCCCAAGGCTGGCATTGGTGTGGATATTGAAATACCCCAGAACCACAGTCCTCGGGGATTGCAAGACCACCTCCAACACCAACTCGGCTAGAGCATACAGGAATGCTGCTGTACAGGTATATCAGCAGCAGCCCTAATCTGTCTCCATCCAAATTGATCACCAGATGGAGGCCCTCCATACCTGTCATAGTTTGCACCAGATACTTCCTCATAGACCACGTCTCCCTAAAAATAATGGCTAAACCACCTCCCTGTGCCTCTGACCAGGGCTGATGCTGTACGGAGTACCTGGCCGACAAGGTCAGCCAAAATAGGTACCAACTCAGTGTCCAGTCAGGTCTCCATAATACACACGAGGTCAGCTGGATTAACTCCTGGACTACAGTTGAGGTATTGGCAACCGACCTCGTGTTAAACAGCAGTAACCCCAGATCAGGGGCCCTCCGATCATTAACCACCTCACCATTTAGGGCATGTATACATGCAAGTTTATAAAGGGTGTATTTTTAACACAGTGGCCTGACTCAAAAGAGTTTCTTAAATAAAAATATATTAACTTAAACTTGTTGCTGTGTTTTAAAAATGTGTTAGCTTAGCTAGTCACTTGCAAGGTGTAGTGTTAGCTAACACGTCTTAAAAACACATCCTTTAGCACAAGTTTACTCATCATGTAGATATGTGTAAGGCTTTTGTTAAAGCAAAACTGTCAACTTTGTCTATTTTTCTTATTGGGATAGAAGCTGCATTGGAGTATGAACCAGCCATAGAATAAAAACAGCCATGTGGGTAGCATGGTGGTTCCCCACCCTGCGGCGAGAAACTGCAGCTGACATGGCCCCGTTAGGGTACCAAAGAAATGTGCCCATGGCCGGAGAACCTTCCTGATGCTCATGCAACCCAGGTAGGGTCAGGAGCTAAACAAACATGTGGACAGTTGCCCCTGCACTGCTCTCAGCGCCCTACCCCCAGCCCTGACGGCCCATACCGCAGGTGCGTTGGTGGGGCTGAACATTCGTGCTAGCCTGCATTAGCCCACAGGGGTGGCCCTTAGCCTGGTCTGTGTCCTCGGAGATTTTTGGCCCATCGTCAAGTCTGTTTTTACCCATTGATTGTCGTAAACCTCAATCTCACTCATGTTTGTTTGATAAAGGACACGTAGAATTTAATACTGTATGATACTGAGGTTGCCCATCACACAACAGTTGGAAAGTTATGCATAATACCTTTAAAATATGTGAGTTTTATGTAAGTGAAAGGATGGGGCAAATTCACTGCTTTCATAGTTATTCACAGCTTCATTTAAATCAATGGAAAAATGTCGTCATACACAAATGGAGAATTTATCCCAATGAGTTAACTGGGGAAAGGGTGAACAGGAATACTTGCTTTCTACGTGGATGTGTGTGGTGGTGAGGATTTTCTGGTTCCTGCTTACTTCCTTTTGAATGTGATATAAACCTTTTGAATGTTATGGTCCTTAGCTGGTTTAAATGTTCTAGAAACACTTGAAGATCAGGCTCCTTGCATATGCCACAAGGATTAAAAAATTATATGTCCATTAAAAAGAAACAAAATCTCTCATCACTTCTAACGAACGATTTTACTTACAATTTTTCTGATTCCAATATAAAAGTAAGTGGCCTAATCCTTATGTTCTCTTGACTAAAGCAAAAGTCTCATTGAGAATTTGGCCCTTATAAAGGAGTTCACGATTCACTGAGTCCCATACGTGTTGTCACATATATATTTTTTTGCAGTCTGAGTAATGCAGACTAATTGGCCACAATCCCAACGTGTGGGTTGCGCGCAGCACATTGCAATCTCTGTGGAGATGTGTGAAGTTTGCACACAGATGTGTGTGATGGGGATGCGTGTGGTGTGCACGGGGCATGGGATTGGCCCCACTGTCTGCGACTTTCTCTGTCTTGAATGTACAATTGTGCAAATACTTGTTTTTCAGATACGATTATTACCATCTAATGCATGTGAAAACTGATTTCATATTAACATCCTTTCCATAGTCAAAGGAAAACAGGATGAAAAGATAATAGAAAAGCAAGTGAGGTTGCAAAGCTACGAATATTTTTTTAAAGTGTGTACAACTGGGCATCATAAGTCAATCCAGTCATTATTGCCACTGTAAACAGAAAAATGATCATGGACACATATTGGGAATGGGAATGGGAATAGAGGCTGGGCTGGTTGAAATGATGCCTGCAGCAGGGAAGTAGTTTTACTGAGCAAGTACCAAGATGTTCAGGAGAGGACACGTGCAATTAGAATGCAAGCAAATGGGAGGGTCAAAACAGAAAACAGGGTTGAGCAACAGCAGCAGCCAGTTTACTTCTGGTTTAGAAAAAAAAGCAAAATAAGGAAACTACAAAATAAAATAAACAAACCAATAACTGAATAAAGTTTGTAACTTTGTTTTAATTTCACAAGGTTTCACAAGGACAAAGTTATAGAAGGAAACCCACAGCAGTGGCTAGGTCATGCAGAACCATTAATTGTCATACCTTGGCCCATTCTATTCATCCTTGTTGCACTTTAGAAAGAGAAGTAAGCTATGTAAGTTTTACAATGCTTTTAAACTGTCATATTTCCTACTGAGCACTTTAACTGGCACATCCTTGTAAGTTAGAAATGTTCTAAAGGCAAAACTTCATAACCTTCTTTGCAAAAAATGTGTGAGTAGTATATCTCCTTTTGTGGGGGCAAAGAGAGTTTGAAACAACTTCCATCAATAGGACTTTTAGTTAAATTTTAATACATAAAAATGGTTATTCCAATCGTTATTGTGAACACTGAACAAATGTACTGTGTGTAGCCCAAAGTTGTACCATGCCAGGTTTTGTCAGTAAAAGTGCTTGGCTTCATTTTCAATTCACACAGCAAGCAAATCTCCAAAATTATCATGCTTGGGGAGGAAAGGGGTAAAAAACAACCAACAACCCCCCCCCCCCAAAAAAACAAAAAACACTAACCATAAAATCACCTTGTGAAAGTTGCTACAGCTACTATACTACTCCCCCGCAGCTCTGAATATTTGTTTTCTAAATATATAAAAAATACACCTTACATGACAAGCAGCCAGCCAGCTATAAAGATGAGGGGCAGAGAGGGGAATTAGCAATTTGTGGTATAGTTTTAAGAACCATCCACCTACATACCAGCCAGTATTGCTTCTCTGCATAAATAATGCTATACTTATATTTCAAAGTCCAAGGTGAGATTATTATGGTTTAGAAAGGTCAAGATTTCTGGGGCGCTCTCTCTCTCCTACGCTGCTTTCCTATAACTGTTTCTAACTAATCCTTTGTCATGGCATTAGTTGGCTATGTCATTGCTGATAGAGTCAAGCTCTGGGTATTCTTAAACATGATGGTACCACGGGTGGCCACGCTTTAATCCACGTGCTCACCCGCGGTGCCGTCACGTCTGATCCCGCCCACCAGATGTTCACCCGGCAGGATCAGGGCTGTCCCCAGACCATGGCAGTTTTTGGCATGCACTGTGACGCGGGCCCATCGCCAACTCACAGCCCGAGCTAAGCGCTACTGCAGCCTGGGGAAACCATCTCAGTACTGGGTACAGCGGGCTGTCACATTTGATAGCCCGCTCTACCTGACCCCGGTCTGTGGCCAGGTCTGTTCTGGGTGCACGTGGGGGCCTTACAGGCTGCTGCGGCTGCCCATCAGGGCGGTGGGCAGGCCATGCTCACAAGCATGAAGGCGAGGGGCCTGCAGACCTATGTCCAAACGCCACCCCGCCCTCTCCCCGACTGCCTACATGTCTGATTGGCAGCTGGGCCAGATCCTGACTGGGGTGAGCGCACTCACCCTGGCCAGGATCAAAGCATGACAAAGCCATGTGCTGTCACATTTGAAAATACCCAATGAGGGGTGCAGGGAAGGTGATGTGGTTGGCGCACAGCTTGCATAACCACTCCCACTCCCTCACATCCGGAACATGAACTGAGAAGCATGCAACAGTTGTTTCTGCCAGGCACTATCTTCAAAAAGCCCACTGAGAATTGTATAAACTCCTATAGCTGGATCCTCTATTTGGACATATTTTATGACCTGTTATGGGACCTTTCTAACATCACATAACAGCGTCCTTCCTTGAATAGCCATTGCTAGAGTGCACATGCATTCATATATAGAGAGCACCAAAGATGTGTGGAGCAGCATCTCTGAGCTAGAGTATAAGAATTGCATTAGTCACTTTTTGTAATGTGCCTTTACTGAGCCACTATCTAAGAACTTGGCCCAAGATTTCTGGAAGATCTCTTTCTATGAAGTTGTTTGTTTGTTTGTTTGTTTGTTTTTACCACAAGGCCAACTTGAACAAGTTTAAACTAAACTACCATCAGAAAAAAAAAAAGTCCCCTGAGGACTGATACTTAAAAATGGGGAAATACTTGCTCTTTTCTGAACATTATTTATTCTGTACATAAGGTTAATAATTTACCTTTTAAAAGACGTAAAAGTCCCAGGAAGACAGTTTTTAACGACTTACACTCAGTATTTATGATACATATGGCTTTTCATCCCAAATGTCAAAAGTGAAAGAAAATATAGCTATTCATGTGGCGGTATAAATAGAATAATAATTTAATATGCAATTAGATTATTTTTTTTAAAAAAAAATTAAATTAAATCACTAGCATTTTCAAACTCTGTGCCTGGAAATTTTCAGCTTTTTAAAGTGAAAAGGAGGAGGTGTTAGCTCTGAAAAAACAGAATTTTAACAAAAAACCTTATATAAGCAGGAAAGACCCTGATGTCACTTTGGTAAAAAGCAGGTGCTTAACAATAACCTATACAAATAGTGAAAGCCTCACGCTATGGCCGCTCATGAGAATGAAAGCGTCAGCTTTTCTGCCCCCAATGGGTCAGTTTTCTAAGTTTCAAATAAATGTACTAACTTCTTGTGTGTGTATTAAAAAAGTACCCTTATACATCAACACTACTGCATTAAATAACTTTCTTTGTGTAACTCTGCCATCAAGAACAAGTGTTCACGCTATGAACACTCTATCTTCTGATATGCAGAGCAGTTACTGCAGTAAGTTATTTATGTTTTCAGCATGCAAATTGCCCCACCCATTCAATCCCTTCTGCATCATAAATAACTTTTGGTCCGTCTGCTTTGTTGCTGTTGTGCTTAAGGGTTTTATGGTGGTGAAATAAAAATGACAATCACATGCACACTATCATACAAATGCAAAATATGTGTAACAAAAAGGGGAGAGGGAAGTTTCATGGGAAAACAAGGAAAGCCACTGTTGGAAACACCAACTGGGAGGGAATGGGTGGTGGATACAGCTTCACACACGGTGCGAGTGGGTGGGCACACAGATCAAAGTCTATCTTCCTGCACGTACTTCTGTTTTTCCCGGGAGTCCCTGGTCTTGGTACGGTTCTGTCGGTTTGCTGTTGATGGAATTGAGTGAACCGATGAGCTCTTCTTGCTGGAAGAGTATGAGGAATGGGAGGAATGAGAGAGACTGGCCCGGGACTGGCCAGCATTGTGGTCGAACTGCATCAAACAGAAGATCAAGTCTGTCGGCACCAGCTCAAACTCATAGGGTGGGTTTGTGATAACATAACTGGAAAACAAACAGAAAGTGGTTTTAACATTGCATTAACAGTTCTTCCATTTATCAGGAGTTTTCCATCTGCCAAGTTGTGCTCCAAAAACAAGTTTGCATACAAACTTCACACCCAAACAGAGACCACCCTACTCCTTGTGTGTTATCTTCATTCAGTGGGGCCCTGAAGCTTGTTGGTGATTCTGTGCACGTAATAAGGATGCTTTCTCAAGCTTTTAAGGCAGGGGTGAAAAATCTCTCTCCCCCTCACCCCCCCCCCCCAGGCCAATTATTAGTACAGGCTCTGAGAGGCATGGGGTGCATTTAGGAAGAGAATGGTCCAGATCTCAGTTATTTACCATGGATCAGTCCCCTTTCCTTGTGTGCATTTGTATAGAGAATAGTTCAGTCCTTATGCTTAGTCCATGGATCAGTCCCCTATACTTTGTACTCAGGGTAAGAAAGCAGAGATGCACACATCATTCAATGCTTGGGGGTAGGATTGGGGCCTCGGGGCCAGATCCAGGCACTAGAAAGGGGCCAGATAACTTGCTGGGGCCATGATTGGCCTCTGGGCCTGAGGTTCTCCTAATCTTGTAACAAAAAATCTATTTAATTAATAACTGAAAGGGATGGACTGAAAGGGATCACTCCAGTTGTGCCCTATTCCAACTTTGTGTCTAGGAATTATTAGGGAGTACAAGAACAAGCGATAGATATTCCTTTACATTTAGGAGGAAGGAAACAGCAGAGAGCATATTAATCAAATCTGCAAATGCCACAGAAGTGGGAGGGGCTGCAAAGACTGGGGAAGACAGAGACGTGGGCTGCAAGAAATAAAATGAGATTTATCTAAAGACAGATTGTAAAACCCAAAATAGGAATGAAAAACTAAATCCACAAATACAAGATGGGGGTAAATTGACTAGGCAGTAGCACTGCTGAGAAGGACATGGAGGTTAAACAGAACATAAGTCAGCCATGTGACATTGGGTAAAAACAGATGTGACGGTGGCCCGCTTCGGCCCGGGAGGCACTGGCACATCTCTTTTGGTGTCACCAGGCTTTAGCCCAGGACTACCTGGGATGGCTAGGTGGCTAGCTCAGGCTGCATCCTCAGAAAATCTCCAAGGCCCAGCCCGGGCTCAGGGCTGCCCATGCAGGGCACAGTGGGCCAGCACGTCTGTACTGCCCCGCTGTACCTGCTGCGGGTTGGGGATCATCATGGCAGGACGCTGGGGTGGCTGCCTGCACGTTGTTGAGCTGCCAACCCTACCTGGGCTGTGCAGGTGGCGAGACAGCTCTCTGGTCACGAGCACATTTGTCAGGCTGTGTCACAGGTCACACGTATTGGCTGTGATTTCCTGCCCTTGGCCGGGGAGCTGATGTGTCTGCCGCACATCTGTTTTTACCCATTGTTGTGAAAAAGGCAAGTGCCATTTTGAGCTTCATTAGCGCAAGCATTGTTTCCAACACAAAGGAAACAACGCTGCAATTTCATGGGGCATCTGTGATTCCCCACCTCGACTATTTTGTTCAGTTTCATTTCAGTAAGGATGTTGACAAGTTGGAGAAGAACCATATAGAAGGGGCTAAAATACAAGTCATATGAGGAAAGGCTGAAGAAAGTGGTAATGTTTAGCCTAGAGCAGCGATGGGGAAACTTCTCATGTTCAAAACTAGTTCAAATTCCATGGGCTGTCTAGGAGTTGGAGGGGAGAGTGTTTTTAAGGGGGTGTTTAGGATGAGAGAAGGAAGAGGAGGGTCTAGATCATGGATCTATTCCCTGTCCTTAAGTGCTAAGTGCATTCCTTCATCTCCTCTGAGTTCACTCTTTCAGCGCTTGAGGGTAGGGATGGGATCCGTGGGCTAGATCCAAGAATTGGAAAGGGGCCAGCTAACGACCCTCCACAAACCAAATTTTACCTACAAGCTGGAGGTTCCCCTCCCTGATCTACAGAAAATAAAACTGGGAGTTGGGGAAGTGGGAGGGAGAACACGATAAGGTTTTCATATATCTAAGTGTGTGCCATTAATTGCCAAAAAGATGGAGAACTGTTGTACTCTGTCGTCACAGAAGATAGAACAAGAGGGAATGGGCTTAAAGTGCAATTTGTTTAAACGTTAGGAAAAAAATCCTAACTTTAAGAACAGTTGGGCAATGGAAACAGTTGCTAAGGGAGTTTGTGGAATCTCCTTCATTGGAGGTTTTCAAAAATAGCATCTGCCTGTGATGCAACCCCGGAAATCACTTGAAGACCAATGATTCTATGGTTCAGGAATGCTATTTTAATAAAGAAATATTTGAAATGTTTATTGGCAATGCCTAGGGGCACTTATTAAAACAATCTAAAAGTACACCTGCTGACACAATCCCCAAACCCCCTCTCAACACCAAGGAAACCACAATCTCAACCAACCCTACAAAGCAGGAGTAGAATATAGCAATAAGTAGTGAAACTTCTAATAGGTGTGGCACTCAATGATTTCACACAAAATAACTGTGGTGCATTGAAGAAGGAACTTGCTCCCTTTACTTCTATACATCATGTGTAAATTTGTAAATCAAGGACCAAAGGTAAACAATTAAAAAAGCACCTAAGTCTTACTTATAGATGGAACATATGTAATTGAAAACAGCAAGACTGAGATGCTTTTGAAAATGTTGCGCTCAATCCTTACCCCAATGCGGAAAACCAATGCAAAGAACTTGCTCAGTAAAGTCCATGTGATCCTTTTTTCAGTCTGATTAAAGAGTAAAGGTATCACAACTTGGCTTTATAATTTGTCCCAGGGGACTTAATGATTTGGGAGTTGCATGGATGGACAGTCTTGCAGACTGGCATCTTCTGTCTATCCGAAAAACAGGTTTCTACCCAGCAGTGGTCTGTTCCCCTTCACTGGTTCTACCATGCATCCCAGTCCTGAGATAGAGGAGCCACCACTGGTTTGAAAGGGCAAGCCATGCACTTCTGAAGAGACTGATGGAATAGAATAGTGATAATTTTGCTGGGCTTTGTGCTTGCAATGTGGATACCTCATACCAGGTATTTTATGATCCTCTAACTGGGCCAAATATTCAACTTGCTGAGGTCTATGGGAATGGTACCACCTTGACTTGAATGGAATCAGCATATGGCTCGTTAATAGGGTTATTTCCATGCACTGAAGAAGAGAATGGATCAGTAAGTATTGGCTGATGGGAAGGATAAGGAAAAAACCCACCACATGCTTATAATTAATATAAACATATCCACTCCTCAGGCACAGTGGGACTTGTTCACAGCAGGGTAAAAAGTTAAAAACCTGTCATGCAAGAGCTGTAGCCTTTCCAGGGGCTAGTGTGAGACTGTGGAATGAGCTCCCACAGGAACTAGTAGGAACCATCACAAACCTCACCACTGTTCACTGTGAAGTGCAAGGCTCACTTCTTCAATCTTGGCTCTGCTAATATGCATTCATAATAGCTGGAGCAAAACAAGCTCTCAAAAACCATCTCCCCACAAAACTCACACCTGCCAAGCAAAACCCTATATTGTGTACACAGCCTTTCTGTAGGAATAGAAGAGAGAGGCAATAGAGCACACATGACAGACATTAGTGACAGACAATACACCATTGAAAACCCCCTGGATGTTGTGGTGAGTCTGCTCAGAATATGGTTGAGAATCCAAATAGGAAATTCAAAGAAAGATTTTTCAAAAGAAGCAGACACTCAAGTGGAAGAGTGCTCGACATTGCACTTATCTGCATCAAAGAGAAAACAGAACTAAGAGCCTAGGAGGTTAAATGCATATTATAAAGTGGGTCAGAGTATAATCTTAGAAAGTAGAAAATTCTGGATTTTTATTTTCCTCCCAAGTATGAATGGAATAACTTGGACTATCATAAACCAAAGATGCAACAACGGAACACATGCATCCTATGAATCTGAATTAGTATTTAACTGTTAAAAATTGATTGCCAAGTTTTGCAAGGGCTTTGGAGTTCTTTTTATTAGCTATTTATACAGTGCTTAGCACAATGGTGTAGTGTTGAGGGACAGAGGCTTCTAAACACCAGTGTTATAACAAGAAATACTGATGTGGTTAGAGGTGGCTAGATGCCCACTAAAAGGTTTCTACAGTATCACTAAAGAGTTGGTATAAACACTTGCTGTACAGTGACATTGAAGCTGATATGAAGGAGCAGTGAAAACAGTATTAATGTGGTCAACTTTACTTGCAGATATTGGAATTGTCCACATCTGGAAGAGCAAAGAACAATTGGGAGAGAGAAGTTAATGACCATACGTACCGTTTAGTGCATTGGCTAGGCGTACTTAGATGTGCATCCCTCAATCGGTAAATTCCAAAGCAAAGCATGTTGTATGTTTTCAGTGCTTTACAAAACAGATCTCCATAACAACCTCCATCCTATGAGACAAAACAGAGAAAAATAGCTTTTTTTTCCTCTCCTCCCATTAAGACAATGACATGGGAGGGGAAAGACACATTTTCAGTTAGCGATTCTATGCCAAGGGAACAAGGTGTGAAGCAATCTGTTGTTTACTTGTCACAAATGAGAAACAATTAGTAGAGAAAATGTCTAATTTAAGTGTTTAGTATTGAAGCTGGCTAATAAATGCGTGCATTTGATGTTATTTCTCTGTGATTTTACTACAAGGAGAAATAGCGAGCAGAGAATGACTCTAATTTTAATTGAACGTGCAAGTGACAGAGACTAGATGCTTCACAAATGAAGAGAAATGTGCTCTCACCAAATGAATGATTATGGAAGCATTACTATTTGTTCCAGTTGTGGAAGTAACCATGTCATATAGCTTACTTTATTTATTTAGCCATGCTGTCAAAGTCATCATTTTGACAACTGAGATCACTAAACAGCGGGTGTTTTTAAATGAGACAAATAGTTCGCTGGAGTCAGTGTTCGGTCCGTGAAGCCTATGCTCAAATTTTAGCGTGTAGAACTAATAATCGGGCAACCCCCTGCCTGCATTTCGTGTGCTGGAGGTAGCCACAATAGGTGGTGCCATTCAGCACTTTCCCCTCCCCAGCCCTGACTCTGATGGAATGGGGGGGTCACTGACAGAGAAGGTATCTTCCCTGGTTGTGACCCCCCCTTTCCATCAGAAACAGCGTTGTTTCCTGTACCCCCATCCCCCCGCTCTCTCCTCTGGCAGCGGTTTCACAGCAATCAGCGCTGTAGCTGCTTCAGAGCTCAGGTACTTCACAGCGCTACGGCTGCCTCTGATGGACCTACCCAGCCCTAGTGTCTGCTCACTGTCCCGGTCTCACAACCTCTTTGGGTCCAAAAGTACCTCCTGCCCAGGCGAGCTTCCCAGCTTCCAGCCTGGCTTGACTTCCCCCAGTCTGCTAGCTGCCGCCTCACTACTCATTCTCAAAGCATCCCATGTGGATGGGGTCCAGCCAGGGCCCCTGCAACTGGCCACGCTGGAGCCCTGGTCCATGGGTGAGCCTCCTGGAGACATCTCTGGAGTGTTCAATTTCATGTCAGTTTCAGCCTTGGCTGCACTGCACAGCTTTAGTACTGCTTGGGCTCCCTATAACTCCCTCTCATTCTTTGCCAGACTCCCTAACCAGCTTAAGGGCCACCTACCACCCCATAGGTGTCTAGAAGGCACACCTGTGCCCTCAGCACTTCTGACATCCTCCCCACTCACCATGGGTTCTGATCTTTAAAGGGGCCCCACTATTCAGACCTTGTGGATCTTAAAGGGACAGGGAGGCCATTCAGGTCACCATGTCACGGTGGTGGTGGTGGTGGTGTCACAGCCAGAGAAGTCTTCTTCCCTGGTTGGGATCCCTCTTTCAATCAGAAGCAGCTCTCTCATGTTCCAGTGGCTTCACAGAGAACAGCTGTGAAACCGCTGCAAGAGGAGAGCATGGCGGTGCAGGAAACAGCTGCTTGAGTATGGGAGCACTGCTTCTGTTGGAAAGGGGAGGCACAGCCAGGGAGGACGCCTTCTCTAGCTGTGACCTCCCCCATCCCTTTCCATCAGAAGCAACGCTCAATCAACTGTGAAACCGCTAAAAGAAGAGAGAGTGCAGGAAGGACTGTCTCCTCTTACAGCTCTCTTCTCCCTTGTAGCCGCTTCACAGCTGATCTCTCTCTAGCAGTCGTGCTAGGCACAAATCTGTGGTGCTGGTGGACCTGGATGTGGGTGAGAACCTGATTGATGGTAGGCAGATGTGTGGCTGCAAAACATGGACTTAGAATTCAGCCCCTGGCAAGACAAACTGCTGAACATCTGCCATTCAGTGATGAGAAATAAGTGTTTGAAAATGCACAAAACAGGTGTATACAGTATATTTAATTCTGTCATCAACTTTAGCCATTTGCTCAAATGCTTGATTGCATGTTTCAAATTCAAACCTTTGACCAATAAATATTTAGTAATTCTAATAGAATGGGGAGAGGGCATAGAAATCAGTTGTTTACCTAGTATTAAACGGATATATAAGGTAGGTGGAAATGATTTACCCAGGTAGTAGTTTAGATTAAAATCTTTCATGTGGAGCAGAGCATATCCAGTTGCTCAGTATCAGCACATTGACAGAGACATGCCTAAATGCTAATTTGAGCATCCATATGCAGAATTGGATAATCCAACTCAGATAACCATGTTCAAAAAGCAGCTGTAGTATCTTCATCTTGCCAAAATTTGACCTTTTCAAGTTTTTCAACATAAGAAGTGCCATACTGGGTGTGTGTGTGTCTATCGAGTCCAGCATCCTGTCTCCGACAGTGGCCAGTTACTGTAGCTCAAGAGAAGTACAAGCACAGGTCATGGAGGTGTGACCCATCTTCTGCTAACTGCTCCTAACTACTGGTACAAAGGGGGATAAGTTCCAAGTAGTAAACATTTATAGCTCTATCCTCTAAGACTTTATCTACTTTCTGTTTAAAGCTAGTTTAGTTCTGCCTCTCACTGCCTCTTCTGGAAATGAGTTCCACAACTGTATTGTCTGCTGAGTGAAAAAGTACTTCCTTTTGTTTTAAAACTGCTGCCATTTAACTTCAGAGTGTGTCCCCTTGTTCTCGTATTGTGAGGAAGAGCAAACAGTTCCTTATATGTTTTTTCTACACAGCTCATGATCTTATAAACTTCTGTCATATCCCCCCTTGATCACCTCTTCTCCAAGCTAAACAGCCCTGATCTGTTGAACCTCTCCTCAAATGGAAGTTGATCCATCCCTCACGCCGCGATTCCATTCCGCCATTTTGGAATTGCCCGCGCCACACCATGGCTTTTCTGCTGACATTCTGCTAATTCCGCCGACATTCTGCAAATTCGGAAACTATTGGAAAAATTGCGGAATTGTCGGAAACTGTCGAAAAACCACTGTTCCGCTATTTCGTGGCGCTGGCGGAATGGCGGAAGTAGTGAAAATTGCATGTTTCCGCTATTTGTGAAGCCTGTGGAAGTAGCGGAATGAAATTAGTGGAACAGCAGAAGTAGTGAAATGAAAACCTCTGCCAAGCCGTACCACTAATTGCAGAAATGCTGTTTCCGGCGGAATTAGCTACCACTGCGACTTTCCGCTACAGCCCTATCCTCCTTGTTGCCCTTCTCTGAACTTTTTCCAGTTCTATTATACATTTCCCGAGATGGGGCAACCAGAACTGGACACAATATTCAAGATGGGGTGGTACCAAAGATTTATACAGTTGCATTATGATATTTTCCCTCTTATTTTCTATTCCTTTTGCAGTAATGCCTAGCATTCAGTTTGCCTTTTTGATTGCTGCCGCACACTGAGCTGATGTCTTCAAGGAACTATCCACAATGACTCTAAGATCCTTCTCCTGAGTGGTTACTAGAGGTGTGCAGAAAGGGACCATGTCATTTTTGGTTTTTTAAATTTTCATTATTTAAATCTGTCATTTTTGTTTTCATAAATATCAAATTTTTGTTTTTGTTTTTGCTTTCGTTTTCATTTTCTATTGGTTTCAATGGAAAACACATTTTCTGCTGTAACGTTTTTGTTTTTCACTATCTGTGGCTGACGCTTGTGAATATACCTCCAATGGAAGGCAATA
>QEPC01014420.1:3942743-4010976 GCA_003113815.1 Sphenodon punctatus | reverse complement strand
GACTTTGTGCTTGCGGGGGCTGGGCGGGTTGTGGTCGGGGTTTGGGGGGCTGGCGGGTGGTGCGCACAGGGCTGGCGGGTTTCCAGGGGGCCGGGCAGCAGCAGGAGCAGCAGTCCACAGAGCTCACAGGGGGATGGGATGCAGCCGCTTCCCTGGCTCTCCGACAGGAGAGAGGAGCTCAAGTGTGCATGCATGAGCCTGCAGAATTGTTTTTTTATCAATAATATCTCATTTTTGGCTGCATCAATCAGTATCATATTTCAGAAGCACTTGTTATTGATCTCATTCTCGAAGCCTGTGATGTTTGGGGGCTCAACTCATCTAGGGGGAGGAGATATTGATGATTCAAATACGTGAGGATGGTGTGCATTTTGACCACAACCAATTAACATTTAAGCAGTTATAACATTTTATTTTCCTAATGGATCATTTTCAAACTTTGTGGATATGATGGTCCTCACAACTTACAGCCATTGTTAATTTTTCAGAAATGTAGGTCAAGCGGTTTCCTCAAAATCGGGGCTTCAGCAGTCCCGTTTATAATGAACAGTGGCTGTACATTTAAGTTTCAGGCAGCTACCGCTGTCTGAAAATCTGATTTTCACACTAGAACTTTGCCTGGAACTTTTGGTCATGTTCCCAACTGGTGTTTGCCGTACTCTCCACACAGTTCTTATTGGGGCTGATCCCATGCCCTGCGGACCCGAGCGTACCTCTGCACCGTTTCCACATGGTACAATGTGCCCCCAATGGAGGTGCGTGCGATTTCCACGTGGGTGCGTGCATTGCACGGCTGCGCACGGGATCCACGGGACATGAGACTGGCCCCACCATCTGGTATATTCAAGTATCAAAATGGAATATCATAGGCCAAAGAATTTGGACTTACTGCTCTAAAATTCTTCGAGATGTGGAAAAACTGCATTGATACTGAACTGCACAAGTGCAAATTCAGGATCAGTATTTGCATCAGTTTTACCATTAATATAGTTAATACAAGCTATGCTCACATAAAGCCAGTACAAAGTATGCTCACGTAAAGCCAGACTGAGCGTATTTTCAGATGTTACGGGATCACAGTGAACCCCACTAAACCACAGTGAATACTGCGGAGTGGTTGTGATCCCCATAACATCTGATTGAGCCCTGTCAGATGTTGACTACAGTGAACACCCAGCAGGGATCAATCCTACCCACGGTTCTGGCCCTGCGGCCGGCCACAGAGTCAAAATCGTGGTTAGATTGATCACAATCAGGAAAAGGCCAAAAGTAACATCTGTTACCGTGACCCATTCCTGATCATGGTCCCGGCCACCGTTAGTGGTCGGGTGCAGTGGCCTCATTGGCCACTGCGTCCACCCATCTCCCTGAGGGCAGACGGCTGTGGGAGTGTGGGGGGCAGGGCTGTGAGGATGCACGGCACCCCGCTCAGCCCTGCCCCCTTCCTGATTCCCTGTAGTGATGCAGCCGGTACATCTGAAGGACGGCCAGCCTCATCACGGACCCGGGTCAGGGAACGATCCTGGTCCGGAATTCAGCGTGGCGGACCCAGAGGCCCGTCATGTCTGAAAATACCCTGAATGAGCAATAACATTTACCTGAAAGAGAGACAAAATCCAAAGTTGTCTCACTTGTTCTGGTATCCATGAAATACAAATCAGATCCTCCATTTTCAACTTTTGTCACTGAGCTATTTTTTTCAACATGAAAGAAATTTCAGAGGCGGAGTATTTGTCTCAAGTTAAAATTGTCTACCCAGTGTTGGTCTGTATTAGTAGTGCACAACTTTAGTTTAAAATAGTCTTCCTTTCTTATGCAACAATTACATTTACACATCAGTACACCAGATTTAGTCAAATCTGAACTGATCTAAAATCCAATGAGACTGCAGGAGGCCTGCCAGCAATCCAGTATGTTCCACAGGGAAATTTATAAATTCTTCACCATAATCTCACACTGGCTTTGAACAAATGTATAGAGAAAAATGTACATGAGGCAATCAATAATATGAATAGGGCTGATCCGAACCGCCTGAACACTCGGGTTGCGCACACGACATATTCCCCATAGAGGTAATGCAAGCGGGTTGCACACGCACACATTGCACATGCAGGACTTAGGATCATCCCCAGTAATACAAGAAATATGTGTTTAGTGTTTGGGATATGGATAATTTGTCATTCTTTTAGTAAGCAGTGATAGCCACCTTGATACATGAATCCTATTACAGCATTAGATCTCAACTCTATTATTGCCAATCAATAAGGTATTAGAACATCATATAACAGGAATAACATTTTTTTTTAGTAGTAACTTTTTTGATTGACATATTTTCTTACATTGTATTCTATGATACTGAGTTAGTAATTTTTTGTGTTACTGGCTATGGCGAAAGTGAATGCCTTGAATAAAATTCTTGATCTTGATCTTCTTACATCTTAAGGTGGTAATAAGCTGTGTTTAGAAATGAAGTTATCCTAAAGATTGCAAGATGCTTTAGTTTGAGTGGGATGGTCTGTTTGGTAGAGTCAGATAGTTTACATTATACTGCTAATACCCTTGTGTAAAAATTAGAATGCTTATACGTAAGAAGTTTCACTCAGCTCATTGTTTTGCAAGAAAAAGATCTATCTTGCTGGACTTGGACTGCCCCTTTGTATATTGTGATGAAGAATAGGTGTGATGAAAGAAACCTACAGTACCAGATCTATCTTTCTGCCAGTAAACAATTATATCCCTTTGTAAATGTACTTTGGTTTATTTTTCTGGTCATTATCAGGCTGGCACCACTGCTTTTCTTGCATTCAATTTTGTGCTAAAGTGTGATGCAGAAGCAAAAGTAAAGGTATGCAGGAAAAAAAGCCTTACCACAAAAGCACTAATACATTAAATCAATGTGTTGCACTGGGGCCTGATTGTGATCTTGAATGCATGGGTTTCGACCCGGGCCAAGCCAAGCCCATCAGAGTAAATGGGGTAACACTGTAGTTGTTTTGTTTAAAAAAAAATCAAACTGGTGTAAGAGAGACGCAGATCCAACCATAGTGAAAGGACTAGAATGCTGTCATCAGAGAATGCTCTCCCACTGCTAGACAAACGTCAAGGCAAAACTAACACATCTATTTGTAAAGCTGGCAACATTTATCTTGGCACAATGGCTTAATTTTAGTTTCACACCATGACCAATGTTGATGCTATCATTTATCCTGGTGGATAGGGATTGTGGAGTGACAGGTTTTGTTGAAATAAAAACATTCTAACTTTGGGAACCGTCTCTTCTGGTGCTTTGGCCATTCAGAAAAAAATCCTGTTGTAGAAAGGAGTGCAGAGGATTGTAGTTTGGCATATTTTGCTAAAACAACTGAGTTCTTGGTGGTTTAATCCTGGTCAGAAAGTGTTTGATCCTTCTCATCTTCAGGGAATTGGGACTACCTTTAACTTATGCTGCTGTGGGCCTGGAATAAGGGTCAGCAATTGAACTGGCTAATACGTACTTCTTTTGGATTACTACTACTATAATTGTAGTAACAGGCTAAAATTAACTTGAAAGGTATCTTCTACTCACTTTGTGGAAAGACACACAGCCTGGATATACCTCTCCTTGTAAGAAAACAGATTACTGACTGTTTAAAAAAGGTGCTTGTAGTACTTGGAATAAAAAGCCATTTTTGAGCACAGTGAATTCTTCACAATGATGGTATGACCATAATTGAAAAATACTATTTGTCGTCTCCAGCTATTGCTGGAGATTGGGGTGATACTATACCAATACGAGAACACGTGCTGATTAGTGTGCGGTATAGTAGAGAAAGGAAATACATCCTAGACACCCACTAAAACATGGGTAAATGACAAGCAAGTTCTGATCTGAATATTTGAGCTAGCAGTGCCACCTAGCCCACACTCCTGAATTCAACTGCAGTTTTTTAGAATGTAAATGTTTTGGGGCTGCTTTCTAGTTTGTTCAACCGTTTTTTAGAAGTATAATTACCAGATCTTATGTTGCATGGTTAATGCTGTCAAGCTTCTTAAATTAATTGGTCTTTTATAGAAAATTTAACTAAAAATTAACACATCTTTTTAATAACATTGCTTAAACTTTAATGGCAATTTGCCTTTCATTTATAATTACTCTAAAATTGTCATTTTCCATGACACATCTGCATTTTATTTTAATGTCTGCCAGTTTTATGATACTTTTTTAAAAAGGAAAAAGCTCAGCAATTTTTATTATTTTTTAAATCATTTCAGGCAAATATTTTAACTTGTTTGTTTTTCCTTGTATGCTTCCTGTGAATTGAATAGTGTTTGTTTCAAGTGAGTGGGTATCCAAACAGAGGCCGCTCTGAGCTGGAATCCCAAGTAGAGGGAAAGAACTGTTTTACACAGGCCTCGTTTTTAAAAGTATACCTCACAAACCCATAAGGGATTTGTGAGTCCTGTGGCTAAGAGAATGGTTTACTGCCGGTTAATCCTCCCAAACAGCAAAACAGGAAGGTCTTGGGTTTAAAAAATTCCCATTTTATTATTTGGTGAGACATTTCCTTTTCTCAACAACTGCAACTGTAAAGAAACTTCAGAGTGGGGGGCCTTTTTGGTCTGTCTGATGTTTTTGCTTACTATGATTGATTATATGTATATATATTTTAAATTTGAGATTGTAATAGACTAGTAAAGTGCCAGGAAGTTGAAAATTAAATCCCATGCTGTGGTTTTGAACATGCTTCTTGGGATTGATGCCCGTTTCCAATGCAAATATAAGAACGGTGGAAATTTTGTACCATAGTTTTGTGGCCCCATTGTAAAAAAAAACCCCAAAACCCCCACTAATCACAAGCAATGAATCTAACAATCATTTCCACAGCAATAAACCTAATAGTGAGGATGCTTGCTGGAGTGACATTTTCCCTTTCTGCACTTCTGTTTTGTGTTTGGTGGATGTAGCATATGGTCATGAATTACAAAAGCAGCTAGTGTTTTTGAATATCCATCCTGAAGTACACACAGTAAAGAGGCTAGATAGTCTGGATATGGCACTGTCTGGGATTTGGATCCTTTTGTACCAGCTCCCAAAGTCACTAGTCACATCTTAACAAGCTTTTACCATACTATGTGTTCTATGTCTGAAGGGAAGGTTACAAATCCATACCTTCCATTAACCAAATTAAACCTAGAGATCATCAAGCTTATTTTAAACACACACATTGCTTGGCAGGGGCAGTCCCATCACAAAGAGGGCTGAATATTTATCCCTTTCCACACATTTGTTTGTGGCAACTCCAGTATTTTCACTACATTTTATGGTAAGTTTTTGGAGAGGCTGATGTATGTTTCAGTGACAAAGTAAAGGACAGGGGCACGTGTTTAAGTATTAGCTAGACTCAAAAGCTGTAGCAGGTGTAATGCAAGCAAACCACCCTCTAATGACTTCACTGGCCAAATTTGTTCACTTATTCTTGTGTTAAGCTCTTTTCCTTAATAATTTTCATATGGAAACTGCCTGGTAACACATTGGGTATTTTCAGACGTGACGGGGCCAATTGGCCCCGTCACAGAAACAAACCTTTGATTCCCCGCTGGGGCCACCGCATCACAGGCGAACAGACGTGGTGGCGGCTCCCAGCGGGGAATCGGCGAGGGGTTCGCATGGCCCCGTCCGCCCCCCCCCCACTTCCCTGCCGCCCGCCCTCTGGGGAGACGGGCGGGCGCCATGGCCAATGCGGCCGCAGCGCCCGCCCGAATTGACCACGTCCCGGAATCCCTGCGGGGATTCCAGGCTGTGGCTGCCATCCAGACGAGACGGCTTGGTTCATCACGGCGGGGAATCACATTCGCCACGTGACCGGCCCCGGCCCCGCGGGTTCAACTGATCGTGTGGTGAATGTGATTCCCCACCGCAATTGACCGTGATGAACATCTGGGGGGGAACTTCTGTTCCCCCCATCAGGCGTTACGGGATCACTTTCACCATGTGCAGATTCACTGTGGTTGACTGTGATCTCGTAACGTCTGAAAATACCCATTGATGTCTAAGGCCGCTTTTAGACGTGCAGCTGGGATCAGGCGCGGGACCGGCAAAACAGCTGCGGCGCTGTTTTAGACGAACCGGAAGCAGAAGTTGTGCACGTGATCCGGGGCCGCGCATTCTTTGCCGACCGCGAGTGAACCGCCCTGATCTCTCTGGGATGACATACGCGGCCGGAAAATAATGTGCGGCGCCGGATCACGCGCACAACTTCCGCTTTCGGTTTGTCTAAAACAGCGCCGCGGCTGTTTCGCCGCTCCCGCGCCTGATCCAGCTGCACGTCTAAAAGCAGCCTAAGAGGAGACAGAAAAATGGAATGAGTGACTGAGATACAAACTACAAATCAGTAGGGATGGGACAGTGGGGAGAATACTGGATACCGGATTTACCGGTATTGGATCTCCCTAGTATCAGATTTACCAGTATCGGCATACCAGATTTTTAACATTGGCTGCTTTACTGGGTTTTTTTACATTGCGGCCAGCTGACCACTGGCAGCTCGGGGCGGCGAACAACATAAGTTAAAACAGAATATAGAATACAATCATTATAATTAAAACCACAAAAATAGGTGAATCCTGGCAGAAAACAAAATACCTCCTCCTCCTCCCAAAAGAAACTCCCTACCCACTACCCATCCCCCTCACCAAATGCCTGGCAAAACAGCAAGGTCTTACACTGTCTGCAGAAGGAGGGGAGATCCATAGAGAGGCCAATCTCTACCAGGAGGGAATTCCATAGCTACAGCACAGCCACCGAGAATGCCCTCCTGAAGGTAGCCACCCGGGATACCCAGGGGACCTCCAAGAGGGAGTCCCAAGCCGAATACAGGGGCCGATTCGGACATGGGGGATGAAGCGGTCCTGCAGGTAAGCGGGGTCCAGGCCGTATAGGGCTTTAAAGGTAAGAACCAACATCTTGAATTGGGCCCGGAAGACTATAGGCAGAGTGCAGAGGGCGGAGCACAGGTGTTATGTGCTCCCTGCGGCCCGTCCTCATCAGGAGGCGGGCTTCAGCATTATTTTATTTATTTATTAACATTTCTATCCTGTCCAACCTGCCACAGGAAGCTCTGGGCAGCTTACAATGACGATAAAACAACTTTAAAACAAACACCACAGGGAGGAATTAAAAAATATCCCTAACCACCCACCACCCTAACCCATTCCCCCCACCGTACCCATCTTCCCCACCAAAAGCCAGGTGGAACACCCACATTTTACAAAGGCATCGAAACAAGGTGAGATTATGCACCAGCTGCAGTCTCCAGCTCGTCACCAAGGGTAGCCCCACATAGAGTGCATTGCAGTAATCCAATCTTGAGATGATGAATGCATGGATGATGATGGCAAGTTCAGAGTCTGAGATATAAGGCTGAAGATGGCGGACCACATGTAATTTACTAAATGCACTCCTTGCCACAGCTGCCACCTCGACATCCAGGAGGAGCTGTGAATCGAGGACTCCCAGACTTCGAACCTGAGGGACTAAGGCGGAACACACCCCATTAATCATGGGGGCTTCCACTCCCTCACCCCTTCTGACCAGCCTCACCTCCATCTTGTCGGGATTCAGCTTCAAATGGCTCATTTTCATGCAATTCCCCACCACAGGCACCACGGTAAACACTGAGACTGCTGGGCCTCAGTTGAGATTAAAATGAGAGGTAGAGCTGGTTGTCATCAGCATATTGATGACACTGCACCCCAAATCCTCTCACAATCTTGCCCAAAGGCTGCATGTACACATTAAACAGGAGAGGGGACAGAATAGATCCCTGTGGAACTCCACAAGTGAGATCCTGGGGTGAAGATGTAAAATCCCCCAGTACCACAGGCTGTGTTCTTCTAGCCAGGAATGAAAGTAACCATTCAAGAACAGTCCTACCCACCCCAGCACGGTTCTGCAGGCGAGTCACCAACATCTCATGGTCAACTGTGTCAAAAGCCACTGAAAGATCTAACAGAATCAGAAGCGTGTGCCGTCCTCGGTCGAATTCCCAGTGCAGATCATCGACAAGGCTGCAAGTGCAGTCTCAGTTCCATAACCTGATGAAAGCCAGACTGCAAGGGATCAAGGAAGCCAATGCAGTCCAGATGCCCCTGGAGCTGGTGGGCCACTGCCCGTTCAAAAACCTTCCCTTAAAAGGGAAGGTTAGAAACTGGCCGATAACTGGCAAGGGCATCAATGTCAAGAGATGGTTTCTTGAGCAAGGGCTGCACCACAACCTCCTTTAGGCAACCCATGACCCTGCCTTCCTCAAAGGAGGCACTTACAACCCCTGACAGCAATGGCCCCAACGTCTCCCAGCCGGCTCACACCAGCCAGGACGGGCAAGGATGAAGTCCACAAATTGTGGCCTGCACAGCCCCCCAGCATCTCCACCATATCAGTGGATGATACCTGCTGAAACTGATCCCACAAAACTGGACCAGACGGGGCATTCATAACTTCAGGTACACTTACTTGTCTTCATAAACCATGTTGAAAGCATATACAGTGAAATTTGCACACCAAGGATCTGCACACAAGTGAGTTATATATTGCCTCTAAAAGTGAGCATGCAGAGTTACTTCTACTGCAGCTGCAGGTTAGAAAGAATCCATACCCTTCCACATTTGACAGAATAATAGGTAAACTTCATGCCACCACTAATTTGCATAAATGTTGCTTGTATTTATGAAAAATTGTAATAGTCCTCTGATTAAAACTGAGGTTGAGCTGGAAAAAAGGTGTCTGTGTGAGAGGCTGTGTACACATAGGTTTGTATATGCAGGACTGATGGATAGATGACCAGGGTGGAAGGTTGTGCTCAGGGATGACAAGGCAATTGTGGAGAAGCTAAATTAATTATTTGCTTTGGTCTTCACTGCAGAGTATGTTGGGGAGATACCCATGCCAGAAAATTCTTTGTAGCTATGAATTTGAGGAACTGTCACAAATTAAGATGACTCTAGAAGAGATACTATTGCAAATTGACAAATTAAATATTAACCAGATACCAGGACCGGATGGTATTCACCCAAAAGTTCTGAAGAACTCAAATATAAAACTGCAGAACTACTACTGGTAATTTGTGGGAGTGGAGGCAGTTGTGAAGAACAGAATTATCCAGCATATTGATAAATTTGACATAATAGGGAAGAACAAACATGGTTTTCGCAAAGGGATGTCATTCATGCCTCACTAATCTATTGGAATGTTTTGAGGGTGTCAACAAACGTGGATAAGGGTGAGCTGGTTGATATAGGGTGAAAACAGACATGGCACTAACTCTACTTTAACTCTGCGTCAACATTTCTTATGCATGTTGCAGAGCTGCATAGGACACCAATACAGCCCTGCAACATGCATAAGAAATGTTAAAATGATGTTAAAGTGGAGTTATTGTCATGTCTTTTTTCACCCATAGTGTATCTGGATTTTCAGAAAGCGTTTGATAAAGTTCCTCATGAAAGTCTGTTGAGTAAACTAAGTAGTCATGGGATAGGTGGCAGTGTCCTGTCATGGACTGGTAAATGGTTAAAGGATAGAAAACAAAAGGTAGGACTAAATGGTCAGTTTTCACAATGGAGGAAAGTAAATAGTGGGGTGCTCAGGGGTCTGTACTGGGACCAGTGTTGTTGAATATATTTATTAATGACCTGGAAAGGGGAGTAAAGACTGAGTTGATCAAATTTGTAGATGACACAAAGTTAGTCAAGATGGCTAAGACTGGGGCAGACTGTGAGGAATTACAGGAGGATCTTGCAAAGCTCAGAGACTGGGCAAGTAAATGGCAGATGAAATTCAATATGGACAAATGCATAGTGAAGCAGTTAGGGAAAAATAATCCAAACTATATCTACATGTTGCTGGGTTCTACATTAGGGGTTACAAATCAGGAAAAGGCTTTTGCCGTCATTGTGGACAATTTACTCAAATCCCCAGCTCAGTGTGAGGCAGTGGTCAAAAAGGTAAACAGAACTTTAGAAATTATTCAGAAAGGGATAGAGAATAAAACAGAAAACATAATAATGCTGCTATAGAAATCTATGGTGTGACCGCAGCTGGAATATTGTGTGCAGTACTGGTTGCCCTGTCTCAAAAAAGATATAGTAGAACTGGAAAAGGTACAAAAAAGGACGACAAAATGGTCAAGGGTATGGGAATTCTCCTGTATGAGGAGAGGATTGATAGGTTTGGGCTCTTCAGCTTGGAGAAGAGACGACTGAGAGGGGATATGATACAAGTTTATAAAATCATGAGTGGTGTGGAACATGTAAATACGGAGTTTTTGTTTACCCTCTCACATAGTACCAGAACTGGGAGACACTCTATGAAACAAATTGGCAGCAGTTTAAAATGAAGTATTTGTTCACACAACACACCATTAACTTGTGGAATTTGTTACCAGAGGAAATGATCAAGGCCAGTAGCATAGCTGGTTTAAAATAAGTATAAGGTCTTGGATAAGTACTTGGAGAATAGGTCCATTAATGGACCAAGTAGGTTGGGGACTGCAACGTGTTACTGTCAGGCTCTGGGACTAAGCAACAGAATGGATCACTCCATTATGATCTGTTGGGTCCTTCTCCAAAGCGAGTGAGATTGCCCTACAGGGTCAGACCAATAGTCCATCGAGCCCAGCATCCTGTCTCCAGCAGCGGCCACTTTTTATGTTCTTACGTTCAACTTGAAACTCAGCCTATTAAAGTCAAAATTCTTAAATATGTCCACAGACTTTGGCTCTAAAATTTTAGTTTTAAAGACACCCAGAGGATCACAGATGGAAGCAGTGACAGTCCCTTTCCGCATGCTAAAGAATCATCTATCTAAAACACACACGCCCTTCCTACTTTAAAAAAAGTTTTTATCTTGATCCCAGACACAGGCTGTTTTTAGACGATCGCGGCCGCGCCCGCACTTGTTTTTAAAAAATGCCGGGAGCCGGGATCAGACGATACGCTCTCGGCAATCACACGCCCGGAAGGGGGACGCGCATGCTTTTCTGGCTGCGTTTGACCGGGTCGATTTTTCAACCCGGTCAAATCGCGGCCAGAAAAGCATGTGCGTCCCCCTTCCGGGCGCGTGATTGCTGAGAGCGTATCGTCTGATACCGGCTCCCGGCATTTTTTAAAAACAAGCGCGGGCGTGGCCACGATCGTCTAAAAACGGCTACAGAGTTTTCTCCTGCCTGGATGTTTTTTTTTTGTTCACTTATAAACGTGCTTGTCCCAACCCAAGCTTGTTAACGTGAGAAAATGTGTCCCATTCCCCAGCAATGAATAAACAATAAGCAAGGGAGTCACTGCCCTTTTACCTGTTGGATTAATGAGGTGTTAATGACCCCCTTTGTCTACTGAATGTGATATAAACCTTATTCTGCAGGGAGCCTGGTAGAAGATAACAAAACCTGTTACTATATTGGGCAAAAAGCTGGTGTTAGAGGGTATAAGAATCCCAAATGGATGTGCTTAGTGTGGATCCACATATTCTCCACACCCATAGCAAGGTCCCAGAGAACAACTCGAACAAAAATCCAATGCGTAAATAAATGGCTACACTCACCACAATGAATACAGTAGCACCAGCCTCACAAATGGCAGGGTTGTTGTAGACTGACTGGCTCCCTTCTCCACTCCACCTGCCATAGTCCTGGTTTGGAAGATACTGGCCCTGCTGCTGGATGAGTGGGAAAGGTCTGCTACCTGCCAGGGATCAGTGCAGATCCCCAGAAGGCATCATCCCGCTCCTGTTCTGTCTGCCAACAGAGTCTGCTGTAGGTGAACACACAAACAGAAATCATCTGTGTTCCAAATATGGATTTGGAAAGATAGCCATGGGGCTTTTTGTAATGGGTGGAATCATCCTTATCCTCTTTACCTAGTAAAACATTCCATGCTAGTCTATAGTCAGCCACCTTCCCAACATTGGTGGCTGAGAAGGCAAAGTTCCAGGGAAACATTATTGTGGATACCAGGGGATTCAATACAGAGACAGCATTATTAACAATTGGAATATGTTGAAAACCAGCATAAGATATGCATGATCCAGCAGCAGGGAAAAATTAAACTGGAGTAATCCAACAATGATTCTCTTCTCCAGTGGTAAAAATGGAAATTAGAGCCAGTGGAGCCCCAGTGCCAAAGCCACCAGGTCATTCCTCTTAGGTTTTCCTAGCCCATGCACACGTTTCTGCTTCTAACAGGTATGTGGATTAGATAGCTTATTTTTAAAAACTTTTCTAACTTACCACCATTGGAAAGCAAGTGTAACTGTTTACGCTAATATAGGTACAGCCAGACTTCCACTGAGGCAAGGAAGAGGAGAATCAGTCATACAATGAAGACGTACTACTTTACAAATGTGTTCCACCCAGTCAGAGAAGTATTGAATCAGATGCTAAGTATCATCTAAGCTGAATTAGTACTGTCTAGTGGTGGGGACCCAAACTCAATGGACTCAGTCCCAAACCCCTACGTGTACGGCTTACGCACACACACGCGGCTTGCATGCAGCTTGCTCACAGCTTGCGTGTGGGCCATAGTCTCACCTGGATGGGTGCATGTGCTGACTGTATGTGAACACGCTGTTTACGCAGCATGAAGGGATTGGGATCGAGTCCAATGTCTTTTCTTAAATCTCGAAGTAGGATGAACGCACACCAAATTATATTATTTGCTCATGGAAAAATAAAGGGATTTTACTGCTGAAGGAAGAAGAGCGCGCTCATCAGCAAACATATCATAAAGAACCTGATGTTTAAAGGGGGGGAAACAATTGCATCTACTTTGTGAACAGTAAAATGACTTATGCATGAAGGAAATGCTCCTAAATTGTAATGCTGCATTGTGAGTTATCTAAGCATAAACATAATTATTCTCTCTCATAATTTATCTTTCTATTGTTTGCACAATAAAGCCATGGTGTAGTGTCTGTAACACTGCTATGTGTTACTCTGGGAATGCCTGTGATAAATGGAAGGATTGGCCTTTCACTGAGTGAAGCAGCAACAGCAGGAGCTGAGTTATGAGACGCTCTTTGATGGATGATACATAGACACCTGATAAAATGGCAATTTTGGGAAGAGAGCTATAGTGAAAAAATGAAATCAGTGAAATCTAAATGGAACTGGGTTTAAATGTCTGGAAATTGGTCAAGCTGGAATGATGATGTAGGTTTCCATTTTCTAGAAAGTGCTCTATCATATTTTTATTCTATTTTGGCCTTACTTGCTTTTAATTACAATGGCAGTTCTCTATGTCCAACTAATTCTAAAACTCATATCAACAACATAGGGTGATTTCAGATGTGACAGGGTGGCGTTCGACCCGGCACGGAATCACTCTTTTGATTCCCCGCCGGAATCAGCCTGTCACGGCCAGCAGACGTGCTGGCTGATTCCGGTTGGGAATCTGGGGGGGAAGGCCAGGGCTGCGCGGCGCAACATGCGACCGCACAGCCCCACCCCCCCACGCTCCCCCGCCCTCCTGGAGACAGGCGGGCGCAGCGGCCAATCTGGCTGCTGCGTCTGATTCCCGCCTGTGGTCCGGGCCACGGCCTGGAATCGGCGCCGGTAACAGATGTTACCGGCCGCCGATTCTGGGCCATGGTTCAGCTAACCACGCTTTTGGAGATGGTCTCCGGACCATCCTCGAAAGCGTGGTTATTTTGATTCCTGCCAGAGGTTCACTGTGGTGAACCTCTGGCGGGAATCAAACAGACGTTATGGGACCATTCCCCACCACAGGGTATTGACTGTGGTTGAGTGTGATCTCGTAACGTCTGAAAATACCCATAAGCAATCCTCTGATAAAACTGGATCCATAAACCTCTTGTTTACATAAAGAAGACATTTTCAAATGGATTTTTTGGATCCATTAAATATAGAGTTTTCAAAGCATTACGTGCGACTTGTATTTTACACAAGGATTTTGATTGGGGATGGTTTGGAATTTGAGTTTGGATGGAATGCTTGACTGGACTATCTAAGTTTCTCAAGTCAAGTCTGAAAATTCAGTTGGTAAGAGCAAGGTGTCTCTTGAGATTACAGTTACTCGGTGGTTTTTTTTTGGGTAATACTGTGAGAACAGACTAACTTTTTACACCTTCATCATAATTTACAGAGGTGCAGCAGAAAATAAAAATTACACAACAAAAACCACAATAAAAAGTTAACCTGCTGAATATTAACAAAGCACCAAAAATAAAATTTTTGGCTGAAGTAAAGAATGAATAGATGAACAAATAGATTTACATTTAATATTAACAAGCGTTATTTCCCAGTGTCAGGCAACAGAATTTCATGAGTAATGCTGAAAAAGTCACTTTTTTCAAAAGGTCCTCAGCTAGCCCATTAGTTTACATCCTCTTTTGATCTTTTAAAAGTTTACCACACACTTTCAAACAACAACATTAAAATAGAAAGGCACTCATATTGTAGTGCCTTTAGCAATCTGATTTGAACATGAATGCTTTCAGGGGGTTGCCCTCCACCAATGAAGAATTAATTAATGAATACGTGTACCATTTAAAGGAGCTTGCAAACTTCCTTGGTTTGGGTACCCAAAATGACTTGTGATTTTGGGTTCCCAATCCATCGGCTTCAATGGGTGGAGGAAATAGCCCAGAATCTTAAAATAATTAATAATTAAGATTCAGGGTGAAATCTTCCACCCACTGAAGTCAATGACAAAAGATGCATTGATCTTACTGGTGAAGGATTGTCCTGCCCAATACACACACACACATATGCAATACATGTTCAATATACACTCATTTTAGAAGAGATAAATTGCTACAAGGTTCCAAAGAAGGCTATGGAATCTTGTGAAAGTGAAGGGGAAGAATCTTCATCCTCTCAGCTGTATGCTAATTGTGGAGCTGCTTTAGCTTCCACCATCTCTGTGGTAGGGAAGAGCAAAAAACATTTCATTTGCTTACTGCGCTAATGAGGGAGTCCAGCACACTGACAGCAAATGCGGTTCCACATGCAAAGGGCTGTGTAAGATACAGTTCTGTGTCTGGGTCGTCATCGTCATCTTGGTCCAAAAACTGAACGTTTGAATCATTTACTAAAAAAAGCATAAAAAGTAAATAAATAATTTTTTTAAAGTTCCCTCATTTTTTAGCATACAACTCTTGCATACTGCACAGTCAGAAAGAAAAAAAGAAACAGCTAGTGTCTGGAATCACAGATTTGTGTCTTTGACGTCACTAAGAATGAAATCAAAATGGATGTAAAAATGTGCATCTGAAAATCTGTTCTTTATGAAAGGTGGAAACTCCTGTGAGGTAAAAGTGATCTTCTTAGCAGACAGGTTTCTTGGCACCATCTTTTGATGCACAACATGGGATAATGCTACAGCTCTGATGTGGTGCTGCGTGCACTCAATACTGGTGAGCTGCAACAGTTGAGGCTGTGTGGATATGCAGTAGGGATGGGAAGATCGGTATGGGATCAATCTGATTTGCTCAATTTTGGGGCAAATAACTCTGATGTGACTGATCTGATTTTGAGATGGGAGATCTGATATCCCATCAGATCCCCCAGTGAGGCCTTCGAGTGGTGTTGGTGCTTTCAGCTGCTGCCAGCTCTGCCTCCCTTAGATCCCCTACTCGGCAGTCACCTTCTCCGGACCCCTGCCCGTGTCCTACTCATCTCAGTGCCTGAGGCAGCAGGGCAACATTCCAGGGGAGGACGGTGCCAGGCACTGGCAGGGGTCCAGGGAAGGCAGAACTGGGGGTAGAGGGATCGGGAAGTGGTGGACACGGGGTAGTTTTGTTACTTATCTTTTCTTCTTAGGCTTCGGTGACCCGCACAGTGCCTGATGTGGCCCTGCTGGGAAGAAACTAAACCCTGCAAAATCAATGTGCATGCACAAAATGGCCACCATGACCGGTTTCTGCCAGCACGTTTTTGGAAAATGGCCACACATGTGACGAGTGGCCATGGCGGCCAATTTTCTCATTGCTTTTTTGGGGTTAAGTTTCTTCCTGGTGTGGCCCTGAGGCTACCGCACCAGGCACTGAGCAGGTTGACAGAGCCAAGGAAGAAAAGGTAAGTGCAAATTACCCCCTCTCCACCCCTGCCCAGCCTCTCTACCCCTCCCTCCCCACCACTGCATAGCCCCTCCACCCACAGCTCTACCTCCCGCGGGTCCCTGCCCAGCTCCCGGGCCAGGCCAGGCAGTGGTCTGGGGGTCAGACACATGGTTTTATTCCATATGGTCAGAATCCGATTCCAGTTAATACAATTTAAATCAGAACTGAAGATCAGTCAGTCTGATACTGAACCAATACTGATTTTCAATATCATTTCCCATCCCTAATATGCAGTGAACCATTATTATGAGGCAGCCGCACAAGTCCATATTGTCCAAGGCAAGAAAATTGCATTAAAAGCTTTGGTTAAATCAGCCGCTGTGAGTTCTCTCTGGGTGTGATTGAGAAGCAATAATATAACAGATTTTAAAGGATGGCTAGTCTCACCTTATTTGAGCATCAGTTGGCATGTAAGAGCCAGATATGCAGTTCGGGCCACTATCCTCACTAACAACCATTACCCAAAGACTTGCAAAATGATGTCTTTGCTGCCCTCCCCATTAACTCTGTTTCACTCAGTTCACATCAAGTCTCTTTGGAAAAGATCAGTCCAGGTAACTGTTTGCATTTGCAGATTAGCCTTCATTTCTCTCTCTCCCCCAGTGCCACTACAAACAGTATATTTGATGACCTAAATTAAACAGATGATATTGGATGAAGCCATTTTATTTCCAAACTTGGACTCCTCGGCATAGAAGTTCAGAGTGAATATTAGGTTTATTAAAAATTACATGACAGACTAAGGTAAATTCCTATCACTGGGAAGTTTTATAGCAGAGTCTGAATATTTATCTTGCCCCCATATGAGACATGTTAACTATTAGGAGTTTTTTTGTTTTGTTTTGCTAAACATATATTTATCACATGGCTCCATTGAGAGCACTGTAAATGCTGCCATTGACTTCAGTGAAATGTAATGTTGACTTCAGCTGCCATTTCTAACTCTGCCAGCAAGTCTAAGCTGTTATTTACCATTAATATAATGTTATCATTTTCATGGAAGAATCTGAAAGTATTCTATAAGCATTAGCTATGCTTCATGACATCCCTGAGAAGGTATATGCATTATCATCCTCAGTTTGCGTCTGGGTAAAGAAAAGTACCAAGAAGCTGTACATAACCAGTGAGGCAATGGCAGAGCTGGGGATAGAAACTACAATTCCAGTCTCCTTGTCATTTGCTAACCAGTCAAAAGTAATATGTCTCACTGCTATACACAGTGAATAGTTACAGGATAAATTTCATCCTGGTAAAATAGCTCCATCTGTAATAATGCTATCTTTTTGCACAATGGCTATGAATGTACTCTTAGGCTTCTAGGGGGAAATACTTTTTGAAAGCCTTTTGAACCACTTCAAAATATACTTTTCCAAAAAAATAGTTCCTTGGTTTAATTTGCTGTTAGAGGACAGGATCTATTACAGTAACATTCTTTCCCTGCTTATATCTGGCAGACTTGTAAGACTAATATCTGGCTTTGACACAAGCTTTTTTACCTGTACTCAGTGTCAGTTTCCAAGTCATGGCAAATCATATATGAATACTACACATGCAGGTTTAGCCTCAATATATTTATCTTCCTGATGCAAGTTACCCTGCTATGATTTCTTTGAAAGGTCTCTGGGCTAGGTGGGGTAGTTTTAAGAGTGTGTACTGTGCCACAGGAAATGCTAATCAAACCCTGCTCTCAACCCCTTGTGGAATGTCTCTTTACTGAGAGGGTGCAGCACAGAAGCTTAGTTGCTTTTATGGCTTCAGAACCTGAGATTCTAAGAAAAGGCCTAGTGAAAAAAAAAACCCAAACAAACTGCTTAAGGGAAGGTATGATACTGGGGTTTCTTTTTTGAAATCTTTTATTTCTTCTTTGCTTTCCTGTGAGAGCTGTTAAGACATGTCAGTCAAATTGACAACAGGCTGGAATAAAAAAAAAAAAATAGAAAGGTCTAGGCCAAGAAAATGAATTGGTGAGAAGATGCTATGGAAACAGCCGGCAGGTCAGACGAGTGTGATCAAAGGTTTACTGATGCTGCGTGAAAAAAAAATCATTAAGAAAGGCCAGAACAAGACAGTCAATTTCAACCAGAACCACAAATAAAACACATTCAAAGCGGTGCCATGAGGGTCGCCCTCTGATACAGCCATAAATAAAGAAAAAGCCAATGACGGTAGGAACTACAACAACAAAAGACCAAAAGCTAGTGATGTGAAGGAAAAAGGCACTTCTTACCCAGTTCGGTTATCATTAGAATGTGGGTTCCATAGTTTTTTTCCTGACTGATTGAAACCAAAGGCAGAAGTTTGCCAGGCTTAGCTAATAAGTAAAGTATTTAGGGAGGAAAAAGTACAGAAAGAATAAAGTAAGGGAGTAAGACAGGTAAGCCTCTCAAAAAATAAAAAAAGGAAAAGGACAAGGACCATAAATCAAGTTTGCATTCGCCATGTAAAACAGAATGGCTTCCATACTCCACACCACTTGACAACATAAATATCCACATATAATACGTTCTAGTAGTTACCCAATTTCAGGGGCAACAATTCCCACAATAGTGTGTCGACTTTTGTTACATAGTATGAAAAAGGTGTGGATCAGAAAGAAGTCACAAGTAGCATTTTACTATTAGTGAACTGCAGTACAGAAAAAAAAGGTTATTTGTGATTATATTTCTTTTTTTAAAGGTTGGCCAAAGGAATGTTGCCTATATTAAGATCAGGCCTTTGTCTGATGTACTGGATGTGCATTAAAAAGAAAAGAAATGTTTTAGTCCTTGATTAAGATTGAGAAATATATAGCCCCCTTTTTTTCCTTGTAAGAACAATTAAAAACTGTTAACTGAAGAGTATTGTAGAACAGACGGGTCTTCCCAGGCCTGCAAAAGGGAAAGAAAACATGAAATAAACACAAAAGACTTGTTCACTTTGTTATCCTTACCTAGTTCTGTTATAATAGGGATGTTTACCCCTGTAGTAATGGAGGGCTGACGTAACAGGCCATGCACTGGACTGTTATCTGGAGACGATCTGTCCATTCCTGGTGGTGTAAACCCTACCAGAGAAAGAGAAGAAGAACATTAGAAATGTACAGATTGAAGTTGAGGTTACAAGGCAAAAAGAAAGGGATGTAGCAAGTCATTTAGGATTGAACTGCAGTGATAGGAAAATAAACCCCACACTGCTCTAACAATCTCCTGTGACTGGTTAGTTTTCAGCAACAAGGCAGAAACGATTAAATAGTTTTACTTTGCTTCCAATATTGTGAATTATAAACCCACTCTTTTCATATCCCATCTCACAACCAGACCTATCAAACTAATAGACTTTTTTTTGTAAAAATCTGCCAAAGGAATTATTTGTTGAGCTTGCATAAGAATGTGCATATGGTATCTCATAACAGTTTAAATGAAGAAAAAGGGGGGGGGGGGGGGAGGGGAAACCAAACCAGTTTCCAGTTTGAGTTAATGGGATGCAAGACAGTTTCTGAATGCATTCTTCACACAAACACTGCCCTGAGGCAGCCTAAAGTAGCCACAGCTGTAGATATGACAGGCTGCCATGGAAACCAAGGGTGAAAACAGACATGACGCTAACCAGCCTTTAACCACCCTTGGTGGTTATTTATGCATGTGGCAGGGCTGTATTGGTGCCCTATGCAACCCTGAAACATGCATAAATGACCACCAAGGGTGGTTAGCGTCATGTCTGTTTTCACCCCAAGTGACCACAGCTGCCTGGAGCAGAGCAGTTTACCAGGAGAACCTTTTACAGATAAAGGTTCTGGGAGAAGTTCTACGCAGAAGTTCAAAGATCTGGATGTTTAAGATCTGGGTGAGTGAGTTAGACGCACAGAAAGTTCAGGATGTAACAGCAAGCATCCAGGAGAAATGTGTGTGTAAAAACACCCAGTGTTAAGATTACACCTCAGTCTCTTGGCAGGAAAAAAACAAGGTGTTTGTACAAACAAGAGTGAATTTGGCTGAAGAGCTCTAATTCCTCCTGGTTTTTGATGGCATTTTCTTTAGGTGAATTACTTGTGTACCAAGAACAGGAATGAAGCCAAACCAATTTCATATAGCATGTAGCATGTTGTTAAAGGGAAGTCAAAGGGCCCTTGAGTGCGGATCTTAGGCGAGGGCTGGGGGAGGGGTGGCCGGTGTTTTATAGGGCATGTATGTTGGGCATGGAGATGATTATCCCCTCCCCTAATGTGTGGGGGAGGAGGAACTGGGTTGGAGAGGGTTGGGTATGGCCCCCTGGTGTGTGTGGGGGGGTTCGGCCCAACAAGGTTCCCCCGTGAGAGGGGAGGAGCAAGGGGGGTATGGTAAGGGAGTTGAGGGGGAGGTTTGGCGGGGGGGTTGGTTCCCCCATGAAAGGGGGGGACAAAGGGGGTAGGGGAAGGAGTTTGGGATGGATATGGGGATATAGGAGGGAGGGGGTTAGGGGAGGGAAGGTTTATCTGCAGGGGTCTGGTGGGACAACCACCGGGGGGGAAGAGGGTCGGGGGGGTCCAAAACTATTGGGGTCGTGATGGATGGGGTAAGTATGGCCTATCTGGGAGGCAAGCGATAACAGTTAGAAGGGACAGATATTTAATTTCTGTCCCTTGTACAGGCTCCCAGGCAGATAAGGTGGGAATGAGATATGGGGAACCCCTGATCTCAGTTTATTGCTGTTGAACGCGAGGTCGGTCAGTAATAAATCAATGATGATCCGAGAGCTGGTTCTGGATCAAACGTCCGACCTCGTGTGTATTACAGAGATCTGGCTGGACAATGAGTAGGAGCCAATATTGGCTGACCTTGTTCCAGCCGGGTACTCTGTGCAGCACCAGCCCAGGACAGAGGGATAGTGAGGCGGTGTAGCTGTTATTTTTTAGGGAGGGGCGTAGCCACCATGGAGTGGGACGGGGGGTGCATTTGCGCCCGTGCCCTGCCTTGGGAGGGGGCTGGCAGCAATCAGGGCCGGCCCCAGGCATATGCAGCATCCGCGGGAGCCCTGCTCCTGAGTCCCAGAGGAAGCTTCTGTTCTCCTTTGAAGGGCTCCTCAAAGGAGCCCTGTTAAACCCCCTATGCAGGGAGAACAACCCGCTGTTTTAAAGAGTGCCTGAGCGGCTGACTTAGATGCCCAGGCAGGCGCACAGACAGCAGGACAGTGTGCTGCTGCTGCAGTTAGTGCATGCAGCACCCTGCAGGGGGACACTTAGAACAGGAGATCTCTTCTGGGTTGTTTCGGCTGTCTCTGGAGATCATGTGGTGGGGGTGCCATCATGCGGGCCAGCGGGGCAGCCAGTAAGTTTGAGGGCCCCTTGGGCTCCTCTTTAAAATTAAATATTCATGTTTTTCAGATGGTTTAGACAGCATACTTATTGTATTTTGGTGTGGTCACATTTTAGGTACTATATTCCTGGTAACAAAGTGGTGGAGGACCGTTTTTAAAGACAGTACATGAAATCTAGGAGACACCATGTGGTTAAGATACTGGATGGGATTTTGGAAAATTGGTCTCAGTTCTGTCTCCACCACCACACACTTCCTGTTTCATGATAGCTTACTTTTCCTCTGTCTGTTTCCTCATCTGAGCAATGGGATAGTTTCCTGCTTATGTACTTTGTCTTGTCTATATTTAGACAGAGACTAGTGTTCTTCATCATTATATATCATACACTATATTAATATGTTTTTTACACTGTTCCCTCCCTTCACCCCCAACATGAGCATCTTGTTTTAAAACAAGTAGTCCTATGCAGCAAGCATGGGAACTTATGAAGCCTGATTTCCCAAAGGGGGGGCATGATATTTAAAGCAAGTGAGTAGGATTTTTCAGCTACAAAAAAAGAGCTACATCTCCACTCCAGGTGAACCTTTTCATTACAAAGATTTGGACCCCAACTTATCACGGGGCCTTCTGTCCATCTACCATATATGCTCTAAATTGGCCTATGGAATCAAAAATTATTAAGGCATTTGTGATCAACTTCTGATATAGTCAAGTCATTGCAGTATTAGTTCCCTTATGCAGACAGCAGCCTTGAACTACTTACGGTTACTCCTGGCCTTATGGGCAGTCCAGGTATAAGAGGCATAGGAGGCCTACCTCACAGAGCTGACCGATACCCCCTTGGGTATCAGAACTATCCAAAAATGTGTGAATGTAAGTCTGTATTCTAGAGAACACAGGAGGGTAAAAACTAGGTTAAATCCAATAAAAATACTTTATATTAATTGTGCTTGTAATTTAAAACTACTCAAAACCATGCCAAACAATTGCTTAGCTACATTGAGCTGAAAACCAACAATATTTATCCTACTGGAGACGTGTGAGGAAGGGTGGTAAAATCTAATTTCTACTACTACTAACATTGACCAAAAAAACTTTATTCAGACACACTTAATGCTATTTCTGATTTGCTTACTTGAAGCAAAAAGAACAGAAAAAACAAATGTCCTATGTTGCAAAAGCTGGCCATGTTGGTTTTAATTACAAGTCTTGAAATATTTGAGTGAGGATGTCTTTCTTAAAGCCAAAACTTTAGGGTCTGATGTAATTTCATGTGTCTTAGATTTAATATTAAGGACATAAATTTCAAGCCTTTATGTACCTTTAGTAAAGCTTGAAAATCTGAGTGTATCCTAAAAGGAGGAGGCAAATTAAAAGAAGCCACAATGTAGTCTTTATTTCAGAATTCAAGTCACCCATGATTTGAAGGTAAAACTTCCATTGTTCAATATTCGAGAGTATCAAATACACTGCTAGTTCAAGAAGTTTAATGATTGTTTCTTTGCTTGAATTTTCCCTTCATTTTAAAATGGTTCCTTTGCAGTTTAGTGGGATGTGGCAGACTTTTCTGCAAGAAGGCCAGGCCACATGTTGGTTGGCTAATGACTGGTCTACCCTGTACCCAGCCTGGCTGCAGAAGCTGCCTTTTACACTTCAGCTGCAGAACTGTGCAGCATTGTTGGAGTCTTGGGGGGGAGAAGTGGAATTCCATGCTGCTGCTTTTATGGTGTGCTAAGGACTTCACATAATATTGTTGGGTTAAGATGGTTTGCTTCGCTTGCTCTGTGTTTATATGATGGACTTCTCCTTCCTCTTCCTCTCCCAAGCATGTGCAGAGGCCATTTTGTGGGCCCACTAGCCATGACGACTCTTGTTTAAAATGGTCCCTATGATTGCCACCATAATTGTCTGCTTTCTGTTTTTTGGGTGTGGGTGGCTGGGGGCTTAGATGGAATGGTTTCTTTGCTTGAATTTCCCCTGTATTTTAAAATGGCCGCTTTGCAGTTTGGCTGGTGAGGCAAATGAGCTGGGAGAATGAGAGCTTGCTCCTTGAGGTCTTGGCTAATTTGTGATGTGTGGGTGTCTTTGGTTGTGGTTTAGGTTGTTTTTGAAGGAGGGTGTGTTTTGGTTGCAGTTTAATAAACCCTTGATTTGAGTCCAAGATCTGTATTCAGTGTTTTGTTTTTTATTGATTGCATATTATTATTAAGTGTTTATAAGCGCCAGCAGTATACCTGGCTGGCGCTGTGCAGTTGTTGTTGTTGGAGACGGGTCCCTGGCCCAGTGGACTTACAGTTTACGAAGGACAAAGATGAGGGGAACACAGGGAGAGGCACACACCCATTTCCATTTTTAGGGATTTTTTTTTTTACAAATGGGGAACTGGGGCTGTAAATTTCCATATTAATTTCAGAATTCGACTATTATTATTATTATTATTAACAAACATTTATATAGCGCCAGCAGTGTACATGGCACTTTACAAAGTAATAAAATAGACACGGTCCCTGCCCCTAGGGCTTACAATCTGAGCGACAGGAGCTGGGGGAGAGACATAGGAAGGGGAACAGAGGGAGAGACAAGGGGTCTAACATTCATGAAGATGCGAGGTCTCAAGTGCACGTACTTGGCTTGGTTACGATGAGAATGACAGCAGGCAGGTCCATGTGGCAAGGATAAGGGTAAACAGATCGTAGGTATAGGAATAGTGGCTCAGCAGGATAAAGAGTCAGACAGAGCAGAGCGGAAGAGGTGAGTTTTAAGGAGAGATTTGAAGGTATGAAGGGTGGGGGCAAGGCGGATGTGGACAGGGAAGGAGTTCCAGGCATGGGGGGCAGCAAGTGAGAAGGGACGAAGGCGCTTAGGGGAGCAGGGAAGGCGTGGAAGGGTGAGAGAAGGGACAGAGGAGGAGCGAAGTGCACGGGCTGGAGTATGGAGGGCGATAAGTGCAGAGAGGTAGGGGGGAGCGAGGTTGTGAAGAGCTTTATAGGTGAAGACTAGGAGCTTGTGCAGGATTCGTTCAGGAAGGGGAAGCCAGTGAAGCGAAGAGAGGAGGGGCTGCACATGGTCGAAGCGACGGGCGAGGTAGATGACCCTGGCAGCAGAATTTTGGACAGAGATGAGGGGAGAAAGGTGAGACCGGGGAAGGCCAGTGAGAAGGAGGTTACAGTAATCGAGGCGAGAGATGACCAGAGCATGAACAAGAGTTTTGGCAGACGAGACAGAGAGAAAAGGGCGAATCTTAGCAATGTTATGGAGGGAGAAGCGACAGGATTTAGCAACAGAGTCAATGTAGGGTTTAAAAGAAAGGGGTGAGTCAAAGATGAAGCCTAGGCTACGGGCTTGGGGGACAGGCAGGATGGTGACTCCATCAATAGTTATTGACAGTGAGGAAGGAGAGGAAGGATGAGGGGGGAAGATAAGGAGTTCAGTTTTAGCCATGTTGAGTTTGAGTTGACGTTGAGACATCCAGGTAGAGATGTCAGAGAGACAGTTGATGAGACGAGCTTGAACAGAGGGAGAGAGAGAGGGAGTAGAGAGATAGAGTTGAGTGTCATCAGCATAGAGGTGGTATTGGAAGCCATGGGAGGCAATGAGTTTGCCTAAGGATGAGGTATAGATCGAGAAGAGGAGAGGGCCAAGAACAGAGCCTTGAGGAACACCAACTGAGAGGGGGAAGGAGGAGGAGGTGGAGTTGGAGAGAGACACATTAAAGGAGCGGTCAGAGAGGTAGGACTAGACTGTGCCTACTTTGGGTAGAATTCAACTAGGCTCTACCTACTGTTGGGTAGGCTCCACCTACCGTTGGCCAGACCCCTCCCACTTCTGACCCCGCCCTGTGCCCCACCAGCCACCACCGAGCCTGCTGTCCATCCCTGGGCAGAAGTGGGGAAACATCTGGTGGCCACTGGCCTGACAGTCAGCTGCATCACAGATTAATGCAGGGTACGGTTGTCCAATGTGGGTTAATATCTTATGTGGCCATATCTAAATGGATAGAAACCAGACATACTCCCTAGAAGGCTATTTGTTACAACCTTCCCCTAACCCCTCAATACTTACATCATCCAGCACCAACTTTGAAAGAGAAATAAGTACAGCAGTTTGGTTAGGCCCAGACTGTCAGGAGCTAGGAAAATGTACATCGCACACACAGTGCATACTCTATGGGTGAAAACAGACATGAAGCTATCCATCCTTGGTGGTTATCTATGCATGTTGCAGGGCTGAAACATGCATAAATGACCACCAAGGGTGGTTAAAGGGTGGTTAGCGTCACGTCTGTTTTCACCCTATGAAGTGCAAGAAGCATGTGAAAGGAATTGTGTTTTCTGCCAAGATGAAAAATAGTTCTTTGATGTAATTCCCACCCACCCACCCCCGCCCCCCTTCTGTAGTTTAGAAGATCTGAGCAGGAACCACTGGTTTAATTGTATTTCCTTGACTGTGCTTTTTTTGGACTGGTTATAGAGATGTGTTAATTACAATAATGGCATATTTCCCAGAAAAGTAAAATCAGAGAAAGAAGGGCACATCTGCGTGTGAGACAGACAACGAGAGTGTTGTCTGTTTTCACCAGCTACCAGGTCCTTATTACAACCTCCAGGACACGTCCTTCTTGCAGCCTGCCTTCCAACTCAGCACATAAATTTTAGATGTTGTCTATTTCCTTCTTACCCCCCCCCCCCCAAAAAAGATGGAAAACTAAACTGTTTTATCAGAACTTTCATTTAAAAGCATGAAAAACAACAAATGACAGCTGTGCAGATTCAGTGAATGTGATGTTTTTGAATTTCTTCAACTTGACAAGTAAACACCTTAAATCGGTAATGCTATATGCATAATACATGGCCTGTATTTTGACATCCATCATCAAATGCTGACTTGAGAAAATACAGGTTTGTACGTCAAGGAATAGCACCCATAAAGCAAGAAGAAATTCAGGTCATAGGGTATTAGGAAAACTGTATTTCATTACAGAACCAGAAACAAGCTAAGGCACTGAATTTAAGAGCAAGTTTTGACTGTCCAAAGATTCTTTTACCCATTACCTTCATTTAGAAATAACAAGCTTTCCTCACGGTGCCTCTTCATTTCCCTTTTCATATTACATTTTGTCCTTCTCTCTCCGTCCAAAACTTGTTCCATTAACGTGCATAAAATAATTATAAAATTGTAACATTCTAACAATTGTAAAATTGTTAGTGTGATCTTCCTTACTGGAGATTCATCCTTATTCAGAAACCAACTCCAGGAGCAGGAGTTGCACAAAAAGATCACACTTTAGTCTGCCTGGAAAGTGGATTTCAAAGTCTGGGCAAACATGCATTGTAGAATGGAATAACACTACTTTGGAGAGGGACAAAATTCTCCTGCCCTGCCAACAGGGAGAAGAATGCTAGGCAATATAAATATAATTCACCATTTTGGAAAGTTGATGGAATGATGACAATCAGTGGGGTAGGTGCTGCATTATCAGGGTGCAAAAGATCCCGGAATGACTGAGCAGATCCCTCTGGTGAGGGAGTAGCAGTAATACGACATGCTAGCACACATAAAGGTTAAAGAAATCAGACCCAAACAAGGTAACAATTTGAAATGAAATAAACTTGCCAGAGAATCCCTATAGAAATCCTAAACTGAAATTAAAGAACAGAGCAGTAGGGCTAAACTATTGACCACCTGATTAGAATGGCAGGGAGAGTGCTGGACTCTCTTAAAACTGAAGTGGTCCAGCCGCTGCTTAAGAAACCATCTCTGGATGCTGATTACCCCGCCACCTATTGCCTTGTCTCTCCATCCCTTTTTAGGAAAGGTTATTGAATGGGTGGTTGTCGGACAGTTCAAGGCTCATTTTCCGTTTCAGACAGGTTTTTGTTTTGGGTATGACACAGAGACTGTACTTGTGGCCTTGCTCGATGATCTGCGCCTTGAGATGGAGAAAGGGAATTCTACCTTGTTAATCTTGTTCGTTCTTTCAGCAGCCTTTGATACAGTTGATCACAGGGTGCTGTTGACACGACTGTGGGACCTGACATGGGTGCGTAGGACTGCTCTTGAGTGGTTCCGTTCTTTCCTGTTGGGGAGGTCCCAGCAGGTGGTGATGGGCGACTGCTCATCATCCCCTTGGGACCTCCCCTGTGGTGTCCCACAGGGTTCTATTCTGTCTCCCCTCTTGCTCAATGTGTATGTCCTTGGCAAAGTCATTTGGAGATTTAGGGTGAGGTTTCATCAGTATGCTGATGACAGTCTTTCATCTAACCCAGGTCCTGGAGTCTTGGTGCTTACCAGTGCCTGGCTGCTGTCAGGGACTGGATGAGGGTGAGCTGATTGAAGCTGAATCCTGACAAGACTGAAGTGAGAATGGTTGGCTAATCCTGTGACTTGGATAGGATTGGAACACCTGTTATTGATGGAGTCCGGCCCCCTCGGATCAATCAGGTTGGCAGCCTTGCAGTGCTTCTGGATCCCTTGCTGCGCCTGGAACATCAGGTGGTGGCGGTGGCCAGGAACACTTTTCACCAACACCATCCGGAGGAGGCTGCGGTCTTTTCTTTCTGACATGGAGCTGGTCACTCATCCACGCTTTCATCAACCTGAGGCTAGATTACTGCAACACGCTTTATGTGGGTCTGCCCTTGATGATTTTTTGGAAGCTGCAGCTTGTGCAGAATGCAGCAGCTCAGCTCCTTTCAGAGACAAGTCAGTGGGAGCACATTACACCGGTGCTTGGAAGTCTGTACTGGCTACCTATAGCTTTCCAGGTACAATTCCAGATGCTGGTTTTGATGTTTAAACTAGCCTTAAACAGTTTAAGGTCCATTCTACCATGTCTTCTGGGAGCACCCTCTTGCAGGTTCTGTTACCCTTGTCCATAAGATAGGAGTGCGCATGAGGCCGTTCTCAGCTACTGCACCAGTTTTGTGAAACTCCCTTCTCCTGGTGGTTTGTTTGAGTCCGAGCCTAAGCATCTTCCGGAGGCGGTGTAAAACCATTTTATCTGAAAGGGTATATGGTGGGCGGGAATAGGGGTTAGCTGGGGTTTTGGGTAGGGTTGTGGGGGGAGGTTTGAGGGGGAGGGTGGGAGTTTTTATTTTATTACTTTTACTATTTTATGGATTGTAAGTTGCCTTGAGTCTCTGCAGGAAGGCTGGCATATAAATTTGAATAAATAAATATAATAAATAAATAATAAAGTGGAGCCAGGCGTGTCGCCAGGATTTGTGACCTGTGGGGGAAGCACAGTCATGGATGATCTCCTTACTTTCAGGGTCATGATGAAGGGAAACTGACTTTTCACAGGCAGGAAAAAGGCTGGCTTTTCACAGGCCCCTCCTCTGGCTGCAAGCCCCTAAGCTGCTCCCTATGGCTCCTTAGAACACTGCCTCCAGATTCCTGGGGCTGTTGCTACCATCACAGAGCCAGGGTTTGAAGACTCTCCCTCCTGCCATGCAAAGTCCAGGGTGACAGAGGTGTTTGGGATACCACTTGTCTCCATCCTCACTGATGCTCATGACTGGAGAGCAGGATCTGCTCCAAGAGCTGAGCTGCTTGGTAATAGTGAGCATAATGTAATTATTAAAATTCAACATTCTTGAAGGAGGGAAAATGACCCAAATCTCCCAACATTAACTTTAAAAAGGGAAGCTAACTAAGAATATGGATACTAATGTGAAGGATATTTAATGCAGGTATAATGACTATAAGCTGCATGTAGACTATTTAGAAAACAACATAACATAACATATGCGCACAGTAGATGTATACAGGGCTGAGATGAGAGCAAGTGCTCCATTCTACAGGGAAATACCAACTTTTCAGGAGCACTTGCAAGTGTTTGTGTGTACTTTGTCAGTCTCCAGTGATTCCACGTTTCTGCCATTGTCGATATCGGCACCTTTGATTTTTCATAATTTCCAATCAATTTTCTCATTTTTGGTCACGTTCCAGCAATTTCTGAAGCATTTCCTGTCATTTTTCATCATTTTTTCATCATTTTTCATCCAGGACTTTTATGACACTTTTACCGTGCTTTTATGACAATTTCTAGCACTTCCGTGGAACCTTTGCATTTCCACAGCCCCCTGAGGTGTGCATGGGGCATGCATGGGGCATGGGATCAGCCCTGTAGTAGCTCTGCTCAACTTGCAAAAAATAATGAAAACAGCAGAAAAGCTGGTAAATTTCTGTGTTGCGGGAATGAAGGCGAATGACCTTCACAGCAATTTATTGTTTCAGACCTAAATTCTTGTTTTTGGCCAAGCATTTGGCAGGCGTGGTTAGGACTGAAATGAGAATTGTTTTTATTTTTGCAAGAATCTCATGCAATTTGAGAACCGTTAGGGAGATCTTCTCAAGAAGATTTTTTTAGGTGTTTAAGGTGTTTTAGGCATTTTTTATTTTATTTTGTGTTTCTCTTTTTATGATGTAAGATGCCCTGAACCTTTGGGGGGAAGGGAGGGTAGAATTTAAGATAAATAAGTAAATAAATAAATCCATACTGTTAAATCAAAAAGACTGCAACAAGCCGTCAACAAGGATGCGAGCAAAAAGACGGCAATAAGGATGCGAGCAAAGCTAAGCAAGCCATGTAAGGGACGAAAGGCAAAAGAGACATCTTTTTAAAAAAGGGAAGTCAAATCCAAATGAACAGAACAGACAGACCTATAAACTGTGGCAAGTTAGTGTAAAACTATAAGGCAGGTCAAGAGGGAATCTGAACAACAACTAGCTCAACAAATGAAAACTACTACTAATATTTTCTTTAAAAGTGTAACAGATTTAGGAAGTCCACCAGAGAGTTGGTGGAGTCATAGATTATCAATGTGTAACAGGAGGATAAGGTCATTACAGAAAATCTATATGAATTATTTGCACTGGCTTTTACTGTAGTGGAGGGTAGGGTAGCTGGAGAACTAGTCATGCCTGAGCTTAAGCTTTTCTTTTTGGTGAAAAAAAATCTTAAGGACAGTCTCAAATTAATGGGCCAGTAGAGATTTTAAAGAAAACTGATAAGCTAAACAGTAATAAAGTTGCCAGGTCAAGCTGGTATTCACCCAGGCCAGGAGTTTTGATTAAACTGAAATATAAAATTGTACAGATCTTACCCTCGCATTAAAATCAGCTTTGAACCAGCACACCAATTATAATACGGCACGGAGACTGCGCTTGTGGCCTTGATCGATGACCTCTCCCGTGAGTTGGACCAGGGTCGTTCGACCCTGTTGATTCTGTTAGATCTTTCGGCTGCATTTGATACCGTTGATCATGAGCTGTTGGTGACTCAGCTGCGGGACCGGGCAGGGATTAGCGGGACTGTTCTTGAATGGTTTCGCTCTTTCCTGGCTGGGAGAACCCAACGTGTGGTGCTGGGTGATTTTTCATCGTCTCCCTGGGGCCTCATGTGTGGGGTCCCACAGGGTTCCATTTTATCACCTCTCTTGTTCAATGTGTACATGCAGCCTTTGGGGGAGGTTGTCAGGGAGTTTGGTGTAAGGTGTCATCAATATGCTGATGCCACCCAGCTATATCTCTCATTTTCATCTGACCCAAGTCCGGCAGTCTCAGTGCTTACCTGGTGTCTGTCATCTGTGGGGGATTGGATGAAGGCGAGCTATCTGAAGTTAAATCCTGACAAGACAGAGGTGATGGTTGTGGGGAAAACCAGGGGAGTGATGGCCCCCATCATTGATGGGGTCCGTCCTCCCTTGGTATCTCAGGTCCATAGTCTGGGGGTGCTCCTGCATCCACAGCTCCGTCTGGATGTCCAGGTGGCAGCAGTGGCAAAGGGGGCATTCTGCAAGTTACATCTGGTATGTCGGCTTAGGCCGTATGTTTCGGATTTGGATTTGGCCACAATCATCCATGCTTTTATTACCTCGAGACTGAACTGCTGTAACGCACTCTATGTGGGGCTACCCTTGGTGCTGGTTCGGAGACTTCAGCAGGTGAATGCGGCAGTCCATCTCCTGAAGGGGATGGGCCGACGTGAGAACATTACACCGGTGCTTGCATCTCTGCACTGGCTGCCGATAGTCTTCCGGGCCCAATTCAAGGTGTTGGTGTTGACCTTTAAAGCCCTAAACGGCCTGGCCCCACCTACCTGCAGGACTGCCTCACCTTCCAGATTCTGGATTGGCCCCTGTGGTCATCCGGGGGTGCCCTCTTTGAGGTCCCCCAGGTTTCCCAGGTGTCCACCATGAGGAGAGCATTTTCTGTGGCTGCGCTGCGGCTGTGGAACTCCCTCCCATTGGAGGTCCGCTTGACTACCGACCCCCCCTCTTTCCGTAGACAGTGTAAGACCCGGCTGTTCCACCAGGCCTTTACCGAGGGAGATGGGTTGGGTTAGGGAGGGTTTGGGTATGGGTTATTTTAATCTGGGTATTTTATGTTGTTTTAATTGTATTTTAGTTATGTATTTTCAAATGCTGTTAGCTGCCCCGAGATGCTTATAGCAGGAAGGAGCAGCATATAAATTTTAATAATAAATAAATAAATATAACATTTTTTTCAAAAGTGGTCCACACATGGCTCTGCAGCTACAGGCCAGTTAGCCTAATTAGTACCAGGCAACTTGAACCACTTTTAGACGAGCAGGTTGCAGTCATGTGACCCTTCAAAATCTCACGAGGTGGGATTAGACGTGACGAGAAATGTGATCATGCACATTCAAGGTGGTTGCACATTGTTTACCAACTGCGAATTAAATACCTCACACATCGAGGTATTTAGTTTGTGGTCAGTAAACAACGCATGACTGCCTTGAATGCGCGTGATCGCGTCCTTTGTCATGTCTAATCCTGCCACGCAGGATTTTGAAAAATCGCATGAGCCGGTTGCACAACTGCGACCCACTCATCTAAAAGCAGCCTTGGTAGAAGAATGACAATAAGTTAAGGAAAAGTCAGTCAACACGGTTCATTTAAAGAGCCTTATCAACCTATTGATGGATTGAATTCTTTATTCTAGAATTCTTTAAGGGTGTCAAAAAACATATGGTAGATAAGGGTGGCATGGTCAATATACAATAGTGCATTTAGATTTATTAAGAAGTTTTGGTGAAGAATTTAGTCATGGACTAAAAAGGAGAATCCTCTTGTGGTTCGAAGACAATTTAAAAGATAGGAAAAAACGGAGGTTACTTACCAGTAACTCTGTTCTTCGAGAGAGCTCCGCGTATTCTCACTCTTATTATTATTATTATTATTAAACATTTATAAAGCACCAGTAGTAACCTGGTGCTGTACAGAACATACAATCAGATGCGGTCCCTGCCTGTGGCTTCCGCAGGTACCGGAAAACCTCTCGTCAGCAGTATCCAGGCAGATTACGCCTGGAAAAGACTAGAAAAGGTGAGGGCTCCGCCCCCTCACTCCCCCTCCCATCCCGAGAAAAGCGCGGGCCCGCATCACGAGGGATGGAAGTATAAAGAGGGGGAGGAGCCCCCACCGCCTCAGTTCCTTCCAACCCAGCCTGGAAGACCTGGTATGTCCATCCACGACTGAGGGGAAGGCGGGCGGGATGTGAGAATACGCGGAGCTCTCTCGAAGAACAGAGTTACTGGTAAGTAACCTCCGTTTCTTCTTCGAGGATCTCCGCGATTCTCACTCTTGGGAGAGTAATAAGCAGTTCTAGATAACTCACCTCAAGGAGGTGGGAGTCGAGGATGGTAACTCAGAAAAGAATCCAACACTGCTCTCCCCACTTGGGAATCTGCTCTGGCCGCCAGGTCCAAAGAGTAATGTCTTGTAAACGTGTGGACAGATGCCCACGTGGCAGCCCTACAGATATCTGGTAGATTTATACCTTGGAAGTTAGCCAAAGAAGCAGCAGTGGCTCTAGTAGAATGAGCCCTCAGACCTTCGGGAGGGATCTTGTCTGCTAAAGCATAGCATCTCTGTATACACAATAAAATCCACTTGGAAAGTCTCTGTGCAGAAAGCTTGACCCCAATTCTTTGGCCCCCATACGTGATAAAGAGGGAATCACACGCTCTGATTGACTTGGTTCTATCAATGTAGAAAGCCAGAGCTCTTTTAACATCTAACGAGTGTAGCCTTTGCTCCTCAACAGATGTGTGCGGCCTAGGGAAGAAAACTGGCAACGAGATAGTCTGATTAAGGTGGAAACTAGAAACAACCTTAGGCACAAATGAGGGGTCAATACGTAGATCAACTTTCTCCTTGTGAAACATGATATAAGGAGGCGAAGCTCGAAGGGCCGTGAGTTCACTCACCCTCCTAGCCGATGTAATCGCCACCAAGAACGCCGTTTTAATTGACAAGTCTTCCAAGCTGCACGTAGCCAATGGTTCGAAAGGAGGGAACATCAACTTGGATAACACAAGGTTCAAGTCCCACTGGGGGGCGGGCCTAGATCGTTGAGGAAAAGTGTTCTTTAGACCTTTCCAAAAAGCCCTCATCAGTTTATGAGAAAACAGGGTGCCACTGTCATGCGGTTGCAAACGGGAAGACAGAGCTGCCAAATGAACCTTTATGGAAGCCAAAGACAAATGCAATTTTTGTAGACTCAGTAGATAAAGAAACACATGATTCATGTCTAAAGCTTGCAAGGAAATAGCCTGCGAAGTACACCAGCTACAGAATCGTCTCCACTTTAACTGATAACATTTGCGTGTCGAAGGTCTCCTTGCATTTAAAAGTATCTCTGAAACCTCCGGTGGCAAATTGCCTATCGGGGTAGAATCAACCAAGCGGAGAGGTGGAGCATCTGTAGGTCGTGGTGAAGAATTTCCCCCCGTTCTCTGGAGAGTAGATCGCAGATCATTGGAAGCTTCTTGATTTGAGTCGCCATCCCCAGCAAGGTTTGGAACCAGGTTTGTCGTGGCCAAAAGGGAGCGATCAGGATGATATGAGCCCTGTCCGTCCTGACCTTGCACAACACTCTGTTGATGAGGGGAAACGGGGGAAAGGCATAAAGGAATGTCCCGTGCCAAGAGATGGCAAAGGCGTCCGATATCGATTCTGGTGCCATACCTGCTCGGCTGCAGAATTTTGGTAACTTTGCGTTCTCCTGTGATGCAAATAGATCTATCTCTGGAGTCCCCCATTCCTGAAATATGTCTTGCAAGATCTCTTCTTTCAGAGACCACTCGTGCTGGTCCCTCGATTTGCGACTGAGGTAGTCCGCCCTCAGGTTGTCTTGGCCTGCCAAGTGAATGGCGTGAATGTGTATGTCGTGACCGATACACCAGTGCCAGATGGTCTCCGCTTCCCTCGATAAGCGGGTGGAATGTGCTCCCCCTTGTTTGTTCACATACCACATTGCTGTGGTATTGTCCGTCACGATTTGGATGTTTTGACCGTGGATGCGGGGAAGCAAAGCCTTCAACGCCCAACGTATGGCCCTCAGCTCCAGCATGTTTATGTGTAAATGCGTCTCTTCTGGGGACCAGAGACCGTGTATTGAGAAAGTCCCTAGGTGCGCACCCCATCCCGTCAGGGATGCGTCTGTCGTGATAATGTCCCTGAAGGTGGGAGCATCGAAGGGCACCCCTTGTAGCATATGATCTGCATTTGCCCACCACTGTAGGTTCAGAAGAAGTTCCTCTGCTATACATAGTTTCATGTTGAGTGGATGAATGGTGGGTATGTAGTTGCTGGCTAGCCATTGTTGTAGGGGTCTCATGTGTAGACGAGCGTACGGGGTGACCATCGTCGTAGAGGCCATCAACCCCTGCAGGTGCAAGAAAAACCGGACTGGTTTGGTGGGATGCGAGTGAAGAACGTCTAGGGCATGACGTATGGAGATAAGCCTCTCCTCTGGAAGGTACGCTTTCGCGTGTCTGGTGTCCAAGACTGCCCCTATAAAGGGTAGTCGTTGCGTCGGCTGTATGTGGGACTTTGCTAAGTTCAGAACAAACCCCAGGTTCCTGAGGAGTGACATGGTGAACTCCACGTGTCTGGTAAGTTCTTGTGGTGACCTCGCCGCCAGCAGCCAGTCGTCCAGGTACGGAAAGATTCGCACGCCTTGTCTTCTTAGATAGGCTGCTACGACAGCTACACATTTTGTGAACACGCGTGGTGCTGTAGATAGTCCGAAGGGAAGGACACGGTACTGGAAGCGAAGGTCCCCTGCAACGAATCGCAAGAACTTACGGTGAGAAGGGCGTATTGAAATATGGAAATAGGCGTCTTTGAGATCAAGAGAGGCCAACCAGTCGCCTTGCTGTAAGCCCATGAAAATGACCGGTAGGGAAGTCATGCGAAATCTAAACTTCTTAACGAATCTGTTGAGACATCTCAGGTCCAGAATGGGTCTAGAACCCTTGTCCTTTTTGGGGACCACAAAGAACCTAGAGTAGAATCCAGAACTAAGTTCATCTCGAGGAATGGATTCGACAGCCCCCTTGTCGAGGAGTTTTTGAATTTCAACTAGTATTTGAGTAGAGGGGGGGGGAGCCCCAGGGGGGCAAGGTGAGAGGGGAGGGGTGGTATGGAACTGTATGGCATACCCCAGCTGTACTATCTCCCTGACCCATTGGTCAGAAGAAATGGTTTCCCATACATGTAGGTAGGGCAATAGGCGGTCCTGGAATGAGGGGTCATCCTCATTATCTCCCTTGATCAGGTAACAATCAAAAACGTGATTTCGCCTGCTGTCCAGAAGACGAGCTAGGAGAGGGTTTACCCCTGCCCCGCTGCCTGCCAAACGATTTACGTTGTTGAACACCTTGTTGTTGGTAATGTGTCTGATTATGTTGCTGGAATCTTTTCCCAGCTTGGAAATTATAATTTTGGTAAGGAGTTCTTCTAGACGAAAAGGAATAGCCCTGCGTAAAAGACTTTTTGCGTATCGCCCTGACTACCCCTGTGGATCTTGCCGTTTGATTCATCTCTTTAATTTTCTTAAGAGTGTCATCAGTAGAAGCCGAGAACAGGCCCTCACAATCAAACGGCAAGTCCTCTATTCTAGTTTTATTCTCAGGGGTGAGAGCTGTGGACCGAAGCCACGCATGCCTTCGTAGAGCTATAGCAGATGCCATCCCTCTGGCGTTGGCATCCGCCACGTGCATGTTTGCGGTTAATTGGAACTGGGCCATCTGCATGCCCTCTTTCTGTAATGCTGCCAACTGGTTTGGGTCCGATGTCATGCCAATTTTGGACCACAGCCAATGTTGGTAACCGCACATGGCGGAAGCATAATTAGCTATACGGAAGGACAGGGAGTCCGAGGAAAAAACCTTCCTACCCAGCACATCCAATCTCCTCCCCTCCCTATCTGCAGGGGAAGTCTGGATCCCTCCCGCTCGAGATCTAACCGAGGCAGCCGCTATCACCAAGGAGTTCGGAGGGGGGTGACTATGAAAAATTTGAGCCCCTTCTTTGGGTACCCCATACAAAGAGTCTGCCAACTTATTAGTTGGAGGAACAGAGGCAGGCTTAGCCCATAAGGCTGTAGCTGGTTCTAACAGCTGGTCCAGCAAGGGTAAGGTCACGTGTCCGGATTCCCCAGAGCCCAATATGCCAAAGATAGGTCCAGTCTGAGCTTTTTTAATGACCCTCGTGGGCAGCTTTGGGAGAGATGCAGCCATCCTCCTCAACATCGCCTGAAAAGCCTTGGCATCCTCTGTGGCCAGCGAGATGTTGGCATCCGAGATAGCATCTGGCGGTGGTGGGGAAATGGTCTCGTCCTCCTCCATTGAAGGAGAAGACGAAGAGGAAGACCGTGATGCCGACGCCCCCGGGGAAGCCATCCGTGGTACCGTCGGTACCGTCGGTACCGTGTCCTCCCTATGGGTCCCCAATAGGGAGGTGAGAAGTTGTGTAGCCCCTGATGGCTCTAACCTCGTTCCGGTCCCGGAAACGAGCTCTTCTGGTTCAACGGTACCGATGTCTGCTTGCACCGATCCTGTCTCCGACGGAGGAGGGCGTGATACAGTCGCTGATGGCGCGGCTCTAGGCGGAACCGGAGGCACATAGGAGGTGTCCCGTGGAAGCGACGGGTATCCGAAGTCGTGAGCGTATGGAGGGCTACGCGACCTGTATCTGTAGTCCCTACTATAGTCATAGTCCCGGTGTCCGTGACGTGGGGAGCAACAGGAGCATGGGGAACGTGATCGTCGTTCCAGGTGGTACCGGAGGGGCGTCCGTCCCGTCCGGTACCGAGGAGAGCGGGAGCGGGAGTGGAACCGTGGTGACCTGGAGCGCGACTCCCTGCGCACCATCGGTACCGACAACAGCAAAGGCGGTACCGAGCGGGATAACGGTGTCGGTGGTGCCGTCCCCCTCGTCGAGCCCGACGGTCGTGGGGATTGTTGAACTGTCGGCACCGGCGGTACCGGCGGTACCGGCTCTCGCGTTGAGCCCTTCTTCTTCTTTTTCTTTCTCTCCACGCTCTTAGAGCCCCTCTCCGACGAGTGCGCGACGCCTCGCGCACCAGAAGGCTCGGTACCGCTAGTAGATAAGCGTCTTGGGCTGGACGCATGCGGAACACTACCTTCCGCGGTACGGCCGGAACCGGTAGCTTGCACCTCAAAGGGTCCCTCGGTCCCGAGTTCGCCGGTGCCGCTGGTACCCATGTGCGGACTCGTCCGTTGCCTGGACGGTACCGCCGGTGCCGCTGGAGCCGGATTTTCCATGGTCCTGGAGTGCCGGGCGGGGAGCCTCAGGGGCCCCTCTTCACCGCCCTCTAAGGCCCTTCTTGTGAGGATGTCCTGGAGCCTTAGCGCTCTAGCCCTCTTAGCCCTGCCTGAGAGCACCGAACAGGCTCTACAGGTTCGAGTGTTGTGACCCTCACCCAGGCAGGTGAGACAGCGATCGTGTTGGTCACTCACTGATAAGGTAGCCGGGCAAGAGCCGCAGCGTTTAAACCCCGGCTGCTTGGGCATTCCGTTCGCCCCGAAGGACGCAACGGCCCGGGGAACGTCCCACGGGAGGGTAACACTCCTTTCTCATCTTCTTTCTTTTTGATATTTCTAATCTTCGTTTTTACTGCAAAGTACGTTGAAAAACGCCGAGAAGTCTTCCAACGCCACGCGGTTGGAAGGAACTGAGGCGGTGGGGGCTCCTCCCCCTCTATATACTTCCATCCCTCGTGATGCGGGCCCGCGCTTTTCTCGGGATGGGAGGGGGAGTGAGGGGGCGGAGCCCTCACCTTTTCTAGTCTTTTCCAGGCGTAATCTGCCTGGATACTGCTGACGAGAGGTTTTCCGGTACCTGCGGAGCAGGAAGTAAATCCCAAGAGTGAGAATCGCGGAGATCCTCGAAGAAGAACAAAAGATATGAATGAATGGATAATTTTCAAAATGGAAGGAGAGAGGGGTTAAGTAACATGGGATGTTTGAAAGAGTTGTGCTGGGAGCTGTGTTGTTTAACAAAATCATTTATATGATTCATTACTGAACAGTGAGAGTGGTGGAATCTGCAACCAATACAAAATTATTTGAGATATAAAAGTCTAAAGCAGACATATATAGAATGATCTCACAAGGTAAACTGGGCAATAAATGGAAATTAAATTCAGAGGTGTTAAGTGCGAAGTAACGTACATTGGGAAAAATAATGCTAATTATACATTCATAATATTGGGTTTTAAATTGTTGTTGCAATTTAGGAAAGTGGATGCAAGGGAGAACAAAACAGTGAATGTAGTTTGTGGGGTGGATGAGAATTAGAAGGCGCACAGCCACATCAATTTCCTGTTTCTATCCCTGGACATAGACCCTTCAGGGACAGCCACTTTTGGACATGAAAATGGTCATTTTCTGTGAAGCAAAACGTTTGTGTTGTAGTTAAGGACAAAAGGTGCTGCAGGAAACATTTGTAAGATTTTGTTTGCCCTAAGAAACAAATTTGGTCCTTGGCTGTGGACTGCATGTTTTCTATTCACTTTGCTGGTTTCCCTGGGTGCTTATCCAATGGTACTGTTTGGCCAGCCCATTTCCCATATAACCCATTAATCATTCAGGAGGATGGCAAAGGAGTTGCCAAACTGATTCTGCTGATTACATATAGGGAAACATTTAACCCACTGCAGAGGTGCAGCGGACTACGGTGGAATGCTGAAACACTTTAACGGTGCACAGTTATACATCACCATTTCTTGGAGGAGAGGCAAAAATGAATACTGTGTTTAACTGGAGCTCCCAGGGAATTTCTGGTGTGGAGATTATAGTTTCCAGCACTGAAATTTAACCAGGTTACTAGGATTAACAGCTAGTTTTTCCTGGTATTTAAATTGTTACACACACACACACACAGAGCTGTGTATTAAAAAAATATTTCCGTCACATAGGTTATGGAATCAGTGATACAACTTTCAAATTAAAGATTTCAGGAGCTGATGTTGAATAAAAATCTATGCAAAGTATTATTTGTGGCTCATTTTACAAACAGTCATATTTAGACTTTGGGTGAAAACACAGTCCCCACTCCTCAGGTTGAGTGCAGCACCTCAACAAATGGGCTGGCACTGTGCTCTGCCCCCCAAGACGCTGTAGCTCCCTGGACCGCTCTAGCCACTGCTCCCAGGACTCTATGATCCCGGAGGATCTGGATGCGTGCAGAGGCTGCACACATCTCAATAGGTGGGGGTAGCCATGTGAGCGCACTGTGGCCCACCGCAATAGAAGGGAGATGCCATGAGGCAGCACGGTGCCACGGGTTGGCCCACATGATGTCACTGGCCTTCCCCAGGACAATGTTGTGAGTAGCAGCCCCATGGTGGGTGGGTGGTGAACATCTAGCAGGCACCTAATAGATAGGTCTGTGGCCCTGAGACAGAGAGTGTAAGAGAGTATTCTGTTAGAATGGGACCTCAAAACTGTATCCTTTTGCTGCTGTTCACTGACATTGTCCATTTAAATTCTACTGAATTCAACAGGATGATAGACTGTACCTGTTATGCTCAGAAAATAGTCTCTTGGACATACCTGGAAAGTTCAGCAACCGTCATGCAGCTAAAGATCTGCTGACACTCATAGGAAACTGTTACAGTCATTCAATTTAGAAACAATTCTAGCTTCCGTATCCCATGTGGTCTAGGAGTAGAAGTGAGTGACATCTGACTACAGCACAGCACTTAGAGGAAATCCTGTGTTCTAAGCCTCTTTCTAACAGCAATATCTTCTACTGGAGACACACAGGCCCTGCCCTTTGTTGCTCTATTCTGTGCTTGGCAAGGAAATGGAGAGGACAGGGAGTAAGGGTGACTTTGAGGCACAGCGGTAGTCTAGTTATTATTCTCACTCAGTGCAGTTTAGGGCTGTTCAACCTCAAAATAATTAGAAGAATTTTTAGGTCTGCTCTATCTTGTTGGGCCATCTATGATCTCCTTCACACTGGGGCCCTCCCCAGTTGAATCCATGACAACCTCTCAGTTCCATCCTAGTGCTAGTTAGCACCTCCTCTGTGCCACATCTGGCATAAGTCATAAATTCCCAAACTCTTGGCTGTGACTCTTAACTGCAGCTGTTGTTGCTGTCTGTATTCACAGCATTATATATAATTCTCAAAATGTACAAAACGTTTAGGAACGACTGAGCTAGATTCAGTTTCAAGTACTGGAAACTTTAAAGGGTGCTCATACTTTGCTGTTTTGGTTCAGCCCATTATGGAAAGTAGGTTCAGCGGCAAAAATAAAGGTCTGGATTTTAACACCCTCAAAAGTTGGAGGTGACTGAACCTAGATCTATGACTCAAGCCATCTGTATTATAAGAGGTGGAAATTAAGAGACATATTTTGAGTTTTATGACATGTTTTTACCTGGCGGATGGGAACAAAGTTGTAGCAAACCAGACAGTTTTTATTCACAAGTTCCATTGGAACATTTCCTGAATTTGAGTTTACATGACATTGTACTTTGCAAGTTTCAGATTGTGTCAAGTTAAAAAACACCCCCAAACTATAAGTGAAATCTATCTATATCTGCCAAATGTTGTCTGACTGTAGCTCCAAACCATGCAGTGTCACACATGGCATCTACCTGAAACCATACAACAGAAATACTGGAAGCTGTGAGTGAAAAGCAGGGGATGGATCACTCCATAAATGCACTGATCTTGAACACTTCATCAAAAGGATCTGGTGCTGGCCACTGTCAGGAACAGAAATATTGCATAAGGGGCTAAATGGACCATTAGTGGGTAAAAATAGATGTGATGGTGGCACACGCTGGCCCGTGAGCCACCGTCACGTCTGTTTTGCCGCCACCAGATGTCAGCCTGCTACTGCCCCGTGCTGTGTTGGCAACTAGCCTGGGCTGGAACCTCGAAAAATCTCTGAGGTCAGAGCACAGGTCAAGGCGTGCCTGACTGGGCCAAAGTGGGCTAACACGTCTGTGCAGCCATGTCATACCCACTCTAGGCCGGAAGCTGCCATGGTCAGTAGGCATGGCTGTGCCTCATTGGCCACCATGGCTGCCCATCATGGTGGGGTGTGGGGTTCTAGGAGCAAAGCACAAGTCGGGCTGGCCATCTGTATGTTTGTTGTGCTCCCAGCCCTACCCGGGTCATGCGGCTTGTGGAACGGCTCCCAAGCCATGAGCATGTCTGCTCAGTGCCCCGGCCTGACCTGGGCCATGTAGTCCAGGAATTGTTTGTCCCCCAGTATGATACAGTACGGCAGTTCCTGTTTGTAGCAGGGAAAGAGTTGTGTTACTGAAGTTTTGGAACATTCTACTTAAGCCCAGCTTCATTAATCTACTTGACATGCTGTCATTAGAAAGCTTTTTTGATGTCAATTTTTTTGAATGGGAAATTATTTCAGAAACAGCAACAATACCTCCTTATTTCCTCATGATATCATCTTTACACCTTCTGAGGCATCAAGAAAATTATTATCAAACTTTCTTTTTACCAAAAGGAAATGTAAAGTGAATGCTTTCTTTGTTGACTCTTCAGATTTTTTATTGCTACAGCAATTTTGGAAGGATCTAATCAACGTTTTGCCTAGGTCACTGAATTTCTCTCTCCTAAAATGAGTTTTTTGTGGCTGTCATCAACCAGGGTTGAACTATAACTTTAATACGCAATGTAGCTTTCTTGTTTGATATGCTTCTGTCTTTGGCACGCAAAATGTACTTCAAATCAGATTCCTCTTATTCAGTGTCTAGTGTAGGTTAACTGGAAAACCGTCTTGCAATACTAAAAAGTAAAAAACAGTAAAGTGGTGTTTGGGGGGGAATGGGAGAATAAACCTCTTGTATTGTACACAGAGGTTCAAAGCTGCAGAAACTGGTGAGACATGTAAGAAGCATCAAGAAGTTCAGTTCTAGATTCCCTCCAACATCTTCGTGACTCCTGGTCATTTTGCTTTCCTCAAGATCCATAGTGATTATGTTGTGGGAGGCTCAGCTAATTAATATTTGTAAAATGTTTTGTGATTCCTTAATTCAAGGCACTCTAGAAAGGCAACATATTTGCACAATGCAGTGTGTTTGGTCCTAGAGTTAGAAACCAGTGTGCTAGTCAAGTAAATTAAGTTGTTTCATGAGGTTTGTAGAGACAGGTATTCAATAAGAAGTTGTAAAATGGAAAGCTCACAGTTAAAAATGATCTATAAACACATTTTAGAAAACCATCTTACATTACATCATCTATCTGCTGAAATAAGTTTCCCTTTGGTAGAAAGAGAAATAGAGCAAAGCCAAATGTCATAGGCAACAAAGATCAATAAAAATATTTTGATACATAAATGCAACAATGCTATATATGATTGGCAACTGCTGAAACATAAATTATACAAATTTCCCATTGCTGCTTATGGGAAAATTATGCAGATTAGAATTTGATTAGGCTTATATCATGAGACTCAATCTGGACTTTTAATCTATTAAGCTCCAATAAATGAGGCATCTGAATAGCTCCCCTGAGCAGCAACAGTAATAACCACCACAGTCATTTTTTGCAATCTGTATTCTGACAATTTCTTTAGCAGATGAAGTTAAGAAAATTCCATGTCTCTAAGTACAATTACTTTGTGACTAGCGTGAAGATTTCAGGTGTACACGTTGGGGGAATGGAGCCTTTAAAAGTGCTTAAACAGACAATTTGCAAACATCACTATCCATCAGCTTTTGCTAGCAATATTGTTTTCCCATCAGTTTTGGTTGACTTCATTGGCCTACATGGGCTAAGCAGTGCCAGCAGACTTTTAAATTACTAGAGCTGGAATTGAGCTGGAATTCTATAAGAAAATAGTAACATTCCCCCCTATAACAACAGGCAACAACCAAAATCCCAGAAATATTAGGGAAGTTCAAAGATGTGTGCTTACATGTGTGGGCCCCTGTTCCTAACTCGAAATTCTGGATCCGATAACCCACAGGCTTTGGGTCAGATTTCTCAGAGACAGATTTCTTGGTTTGAGACTTCTCTTCAGGACTTCTTTAAATGCCAACTCCACTTTAAATAATATTTTTACAAGGAGGACAGTGAACCCCACAAAGTCCTCCCACACAAATAATAAGAATAAGACCTCAACTGTTTTCACACCCAATGAGGGACGGAATCCCACACTAGACCACTACATAGACTGCTTCAGGAAAAGAACTGACTGTGAAATCCTGAACCAAAACCACACCAAACATAATCTATTCATCACAGAAAGGAAGGCTATTCAGTCCCTGAAATCTAACCACCAAATAGTCATTAAGCCAGCAGATAAAGGGGGTGTCACTGTAATACTTAATCAAGAAGCCTACGTTACAGAAGCCAATAGACAACTTTCCGATCACAACTGCTTCAAAGAACTCAAAGAGGATACCACATCATGATTAAAACTGGAACTCAAAGACATCACTAAAGTCCTTCCAAGACAAATCCAGGAGAAAATATTCAATCTCATCCCCAACAATCCCACCCCAGGAACTTTCTACATGCTCCTCAAGATACACAAACAGGGGAACCCAGGCAGACCTATCATATCTGTCCTTGGCACACTCACTAAAAATATATTGGGACTCATAGAAAACATTCTTGAACCACTTTCCCAGCAAAGCCCTAGCTTCACCCAAGACACCACCAACTTCCTCTGCAAACGTCACCACATAAGAGACCTTCCACAGAACACCTTGATTGCTATCATAGATGTCACCTTACTATACATCAACATTCCCCAAACAGATGGCATTGCTGCCTGCCTAAAATACCTACAGGACAACAGAGAAATATCAGATATCCACCCCAAGCACATTGCAAAGCTCATCTATTTCATCCTTATACACAACAACTTCACATTCAGTGACAAACGCTATGTACAAACAATGGGGATGGCTATCAGCACAAAAATGGCTTCCCAATATGCTAACTTTTTTATGGGCCACCTTGAAGAAGAATACCTGGGAAAATACACCACCAAACCATTCCTATACCTCAGACACATAGATGATGTTTTTATCATATGGACAGACAATCTGGACTCGCTCTTAGAATTTCACTCCAACCTCAACAATCACCACCCCTCTATCAAACTAACCATGGAATATTCCCACACCAATAACAACTTCCTGGACACCACTGTCAGAATGCACAATGGCAACCTACAGAGAGCAATATACAAGAAACCAACAGACCACCATACCTACCTCTACTGATCCAGCAACCACGCAAAACACACACACACACAAAAATCAGTTATCTACAGCCAAGCACTCAGACACCACAGAACCTGCTATGATGAACAGACCTGTGATGCTCACCTCACCCTGCTTAAAACCACTTTCACAGAACAAGGACACTGTAACAGAAAAGTAGATCAAATTATTAATTTAATTAATTTATTTATTTATTTAATGATTTCTACGCTGCCCCATCCAGCCTCACGGCAGCTCGGAGTAGCTTACATAATTAAAACAGATTAAAATGTACAATAAGGGGAGGGGGAGTTACAAACACAATACATACGGTAAAAAGATATAAGACCCGTCGGCTAAAAATCCCACCCCCCATCCCTTTACCCCCACCCCCAAAGGCCTGGACAAACAGCCAGGTCTTACAGGCCCGGTGGAAGGCCTACAAGCTGGGAGCCAGGCGAGTCTCCTCTGGGTGGGAGTTCCACAGCAGCGGTGCGACCACCAAGAACGCCCTCTCCATCGTGGCCCCCTGGTTTACCTGGGGGACTTCCAAGAAGGCGCCCCCGGTGGATCGCAGAATTCGTTCCAGGGCCTAGGGAGTGAGGCAGTCGCTCAGGTAGGAGAGGTCTATGCCATGTAGGGCTTTAAAGGTCAACACCAGTACCCTGAATTGGGCCCGGAACACTATAAGCAGCCAGTGCAGAGCCTGGAACACTGGTGTAATGTGCCCCCTACGGCCCATCCCTGTCAGGAGATGGGCCGGGGCATTCTGCACCAGCTGCAGCTTCTGAACCATCATCAAGGGCAGCCCCACGTAGAGCGCATTGCAGCAATCCAACCTAGAGGTAATGAACTCATGGATGAGGGTGGCCAGTTTGGAGTTTGAGACATATGGCTAGATCTTACGCAAAAGATGCATTTGGCAAAAGGCTTCCTTTGCCACTGCCTCCACCTGACAATCCAGGCAGAAGCCAGAGTCCAACCGGACCCCCAAACTCCGCACCTGTGGGGCCAGTGGGGGGGTGGGGTGGATCCCCTCCATTATAGAACGATCCACCCAAATCCCTCGAGAGAACCTGTTAAAATACAGAAAGAAGGAACCCTCTAACCACACAGCTCTTGTCACCACCTACCACCCCATACAGAATCTATACGTGGCATCGTTCAACAGCTACAACCCATACTTGATGGGAAGAGAACCCATAGAAAATCTACCCTGAACTGAACTACCTCTTCTGGCCTTCAAACAACTCCTGAGCTTCTCACAACAGATCATCCAGACTAAACTACGCACCACCCAGGACACCCCAACATCAACAGGATTAAAACTTTGCCAGAACTGTAGATGCAAAACCTGCCAACACATTTTTACCATCACCGTCAACTCCCCACCACGGAAAATCATTCCAAATACAAGGCAATTACACCTGCAGATTCCAACGTGTAGTGTATTTCAATCAGTGCACCAAATGCTGCCATGGAAACTACATTGGCGAAACCCAGCAACCCTTAAACCAACAGATGAACTCGCATAGACATACAATTGTAAGTCACTGACTCCTCAGTGGGCAGTTACTTCTCCCCCAAAGACCACTGCATATCAGACCTCTCAGTCCTCATCCTCAAAGGAAACCTAAACACCACCCTCAGAAGACAAGCTTGGGAACTAAAATTCATAACTTTGACACCAAAAACAATGAACTTAACAAAGACTTAAATTTCTCCAGCCACTACAAAAATCTGTAAACGTTGACACCAAAAATAATGGACTTAACAAGGACCTATATTTCTCCAACCACTACAAATATCTGTTACAGTCTACTACATTTGTAATTTCTGTTATCCTCTGTACTTAGTTGCTAGAGATCATTTTAACTAGGGCTGAACTGAGTAGTTAGAAAACCACTTGTGAGTATTTGGCTGAGTCCTGATGCATGGCTTCTCTGGAACAGGTAAGTTTTTTGGTGTTTTTTTTTTAAAAGCTGGGCATACTCAGAAGGACGTACTGACACTCCCACGGAAGGGGGAGCAGGGGCCTAGCACTGGTATCCAGCCCCCTTCCCTGTACTCGGCCAAGGATTTTCTGAGTTCTGAAGTTTCGGGGGCCATTCCTCAAAACTTCAGAATGTGGAAACTTGAGTTGAGTACCATGAAACTTGGTGTTTTCTGAGGAAAACCAAGAACCAAGTTTCAGCCCTAATTTTAACTACTCTGTGTCCTTGTCTGTAGCTGACCCTGTCAGATGAATTCTCAACCTTTGTTACTCCGAACCCAGTTCCTTTGATATGCATATCCTCTTCTCCTGATGAACTGTTTTTCACTATATCTCCAACATGTTTGCTTTCTCTGTGTGTTTAACACAACATATTATTTCTTAGGGCCTTTTTAAACAAGCGGAAGTAGAGGGCGGTCTGGGCCAGTGTGTGGCGGGTGGAGCACCGCTGCGGAGGCGATGGATGGGTGGATGGGGAGTTACAGACGGGTGCACACCCACCTCTACCCATCCCCACGCAGAGAGCAATCACCGTTTTGGCCAATTGCTCTATGCGTGGGTGATGGGTGGAGATATTTATTTATTTTTATTTCTTAATATTTCTAAGCCGCCCCCTCATGCCCATGGCATCTCGGGGCGGCGAACAATACAATAAAACAATAAAATACATTAAAACCAACATCAATTTAAAAATAATTTAACCCCCCCCCAATGGGTGGGTCGTGGGAGTGTGCATGCACACACACACACCCCGCGATGGTAACATGGGCAGCACCCACACATGCACATGTAGCAGATCTGTGTGTGCAAACATGCATGGGTCTGTCTCGTGTAAAAAGGGCCTTAGTGTGTCTCCTACACCAATATATAAACTTGCAGCTGTTTTTAAATGTCTGGCACATCTTTCTCTTTATCCCCCTCCCACCTTGTTCTATACACTCCCACCCATTCCATGCCCGACTCTACATTTACTCAGTTTATATATTTCTACTGGCTATGTTACATGCCTCAGGAAGGGCCCTATGTGGCCCGAAAGCTTGCTTATTTCCACCCACAGCAGTTGGTCTAATAAAAGATATCATTCAAACCACTTTGTCTCTCTGTCATTTTGGACCAACACGGTGACCACACTCTATCTCTGAACTTCTTAATTTGAAATTCTAATAGGGGTCCTGAAGCACCTAGTGCCATGTAACCAGTATACAAGTGTTCCCAAATATTTTCTTCTCCAGCATCAGAGAACACAACATTCTGTGGATACTGATAGCACAAACCAGCACCATAAATGTACAATTTGAAGAGTGGGTGAAATGAAGTTCTGGCTGGGGTGTCTGGCAATATTTTCAGAATATGTAAAAATATGTGACAAAATATGGGACACATGTTGCATTGTTTTATCTTTTCCAGAAATGCTGCTTATATTTGGAAATCATAAAGTATTGGTATTCAGAGACTGTGAGAATGACAGTTGACCAAAGAGTAAAATGCCATTGCCAACTCTCAAGTAGTGAAGTGCACATGTGTGGCTAAAGCTTCAATATAATCCTAATCAGCTCAGCCTATCATTGCTATCCATTCGGTGATTCTATTCCACTTCTTTGTACTATTTTATTTATGTTTATCAGTCAATAACAATCAACAGTGACCTCAGCAAACTGGCCAGTTTAACTTTTAGCATGTAGTATGCTCATGTTGAGACCACTGGTTTTCACAGTTACATATTTTTTTTCCTAGTTCATGTTCACAGTACAAAAAAGTGACCAACAAAAGTACATAGTTTATCTCTCTGGGGTAATGTTTGGTTCAGGATCTAAAGGAGTGAGGGTGCTTTCCACTTGCCAACTTGAGGATCAGCCACAGGGCTGTTTTAGTCTATACTTAAAAGCCCCCAAACTCCAGAGGTCATATTAGACACTTGGGTTCAGACCTGCATTCTCAGAAAATTATTTTTCTCCTGCACAGAATGAACAAGCAAATCACATTAAATCTGAGGCCTGGGTCCAATATTTCTAAATGCATGCATTAACAATTCCATCAAAGAAATTAAGCAGTGCTTCCCCCACCCCCACTCTATCATTTGCCAAGGGTGAAGATTCTAGTCTTAATGTAGAACCCATCTCTAGCTTTCTTTAATTCTTAGCTAAGACAGACTACTAAAGTTGGAAACATAATGATAATGGGTGATTTCAATTACCCTAATATTGACTGGGAGAATGTCCCCTCGTAGCATGATATGCAGGTAAAGTTTCAAGATGCCATAAATGATGACTGCTTCTTTGAGCAGGTTGTCCTGGAATCAACAAGAGGAGGAGCTTGAATGAATGAATTTATTAACGGCTTAACCCAAAAAGGAAAGGAGGAGCTACTTGAGATTTAGTCCTAAGTGGAGCACAGGACCTGGTGCAAGGGGTAATGGCAGTGAAGCCACTAGGCATAGTGATCATAATATAATCAAATTTGACATAATTACTGGAGGGGAATGATAAACAAAACTATCACAGTAACATTTAAATTTAAAAAGGGAGATTATGCTAAAATTAAGAAACTAGTTAGAAGGAAACTAAAATTAGCAGTTGCAAGGGTTAAATGTCTGCAAGAGGCATGAAGACTATTTCAAAATACCATTTTAGAAGCCCAGATTAAATGCATTCCACAGTTTAAAAAGTAGCAAGACGATGAAACAACTGCTAGCTAAATGGTGAGGTGAAGGAGGTTATTAGAATAAAAATGGCATCCTGTAAAAAAATGGAAAGCTAGTCCTAATGAGAAAAATAGGGAGGAGCATAAGCACTGGCAAATTAGATGTAAAACATTAATAAGGCAGGCCAAGAGAGAATTTGAAGAGAGACTTGCTAAAGAGGCTAGAACTAATAATATTTTTAAAAAATAAACATCAGAAGCAAGAAACCTGTAGAGTGTCAATTGGGCCATCAGATGACCAGGAGGTAAAAGAGGTGCTCAGGAAGGATAAGGCCATTGCAGAGAAGATGAATGAATTCTTTTCTTCGTTTGTCACAGCAGAGGATATTGGGGAGATACCCATGCTGGAACTCTTCTTTGTATGTGATGACTTGGAAGAGCTGTCACAAATCAATGCGACTCTGAAAGAGGTTCTAGAGCAAACTGACACACTAAATAGTAACAAATCACCGGGACTAGATGGTATTCACCTGAGAGTTCTGAAGGAACTCAAATATGAAATTGCAGACCTACTACTGGTAATTTGTAACCTATCGCTAAAATCTGCCACTGTACCGGATGACTGGAGGGTGGCAAATGCAACATCGATATTTAAAAAGGGCTCCAGAGGTGATCCTGGAAACTACAGACCGGTAAGCCTGATGCCTGTGCAAGGCAAAATGGTGAAAACAGTGATTAAAAGAAGAAGTACTGGGCATAGTGATAAAAATGGCTTAATGGGGAAGAGTCAACATGGATTTAGCAAAGGGAAGTCATGTCTCATAGAATAATTTTAGGGTGTAAATAAGATTATGGATAGGGTGAGCCAGTTGATATAGTGTATTTGAATTTTTAGAAAGCATTGGATAAGGTCCCTCATGAGAGACCTTTGAGGAAATTAACAAGTCATGGGATAGGAGGCAGTGGCCTATTGTGGATTGGTAACTGGTTAAAGGACAGGAAACAATGAGTAGAACTAAATTGTCAGTTTTCACAACGGAGAGAGGTAAAGTTAAATAGTGTCTCAGCTATCTGTTCTTGGACCAGAGTTGTTTAATGTATTCATTAATAATCTGGAAAAGGGAGTAAAGAGTAACGTGATAATATCTGAAGATGACAAAAAGCTATTCAAGGTAGTACATGAGCAGAATGTGAAGACTAGCAGGAGAATCTTGTGAGACTGGGTGACTGGGCCTCTAAGTGACAGATGAAATGTGGACAAGTGCAAAGTGATGCACATAGGAAAAACATAATCTAACTATATGTATACAATGCTGGGTTCTAAATTAAGAGTTACCACTAAGGTACCAGCTCAGTGTGTGGCAGTGGTCAAAGAAGCTAACAGGATGTTAGGATATAGAATAAAACTGAAAATATCCTAATGCCTCTATATACATCTGTGTTGTGACCACACAGTGCAGAGGATCTCATGGCCTGTGGAAACTGTGTGCAACCCATGTGCACAGACATATGCACGCGCAAGTCCACAGAGGAGACATTGGACCACACAGAATCCACACGGAGGGGTTTAGGATTGCGACTACTGAGTATTGTGTGCAGTTCTAGTTGCCCATCTCAAGAAAGATATACTAGAAATAGAAAAAGTACAGGGAAGAGCAACAAAGATGATAAAGGGTATGGAACAGCTCCCCTATGAAGTGAGGCTAGATAGGTTTGGGCTCTTCAGGTTGGAGAAGAGATGACTGAGATGGGATGTAATAGAAAATCATGAGTAGTGTGGAATGATTAAATAGGGAACGGTTATTTACCCTCAAGTAGTTTCATGGGGTGTCCACTAGTTTTAGTACTAACAAGTAGCAGATCTAAAACAAATAAAAGAAAGCATTTTTTCACTCAATATATGATTAAGTTGTGGAATTTACCAGAAGACGTGGTTAATGCCAGTAGTATAGCTGGGTTTAAAAAAGGATTGCGTAAGTTTCTGGAGGATAGGTCCATTAGCAGCTGTTAGCTGGGTAGATTTTGAGGAATGTAACCTTACTGTTGAGAGCCGGGAGTGAACAACAGGGAATGGATTGCCTCATTGTGAATTTTAGGTATTTCTTCCAAGTGACTGAGATGGACCACTGTCAGAGACAGGTACTGGGCTCGATGGGACCATTGGTCTGACCCAGTATGGCACTGTTTATTTATTTATTTATACTGTAATTTTAATGCTGCCCCCTCCTGCCTCTGGCAGATTGGGGCAGCTCACAATAAAAGATAACAATAAAACAAATATTTCAATAAATAAGATACAAAAATATGAAAAATATCAATAAAATCAGCAAGGAAAAGTCCATAAAAACAAAATAACTTCCCCACCGTAGCCCCCACCCACTACCCATCTCCCCTGTCAAAAGCCCAGCGAAACAGCCAGGTTTTACAATGGCATCTGAAGGAGGGGAGATCCGGGGTCGAATGGGCCTCAACCACCAGGGAGTTCCATAGCTGCGGTGCTGCAACCAAGAACGCCCTTTCAAATTTGGCCCCCACAGCACACATGTGGGACCTCTAACAGGGCATCTTTGTATGACTGCTGGGGTCGATCCAGGACCTGGGGGGGTGAGGCAGTCCCACAGATAGGCTTAGCTGAGACCGTTTAGGGCTTTATAGGTAAGAAAAAACACCTTGAAATGAGCCCAGAAGACTATAAGCAGCCAGTGTAGCGTGCACAATACAAGTGTTATATGCTCACAGCAACCCATCCCCGTGAGGAGGCATGCCACCGCATTCTGCACCAGCTGCAGTCTCCAGATCATCACCAAGGGTAGCCCCAGGTAGGGCACATTACATTTGTACAGTCTTGAGGTGATGAAGGCATGGATGATGGTGGCTAGGTCCGAGTTCGAAATATACTGCCAAAGCCAATGCACCAGATGTAACTGACAGAAGGCACTCCTCGTCACAGCTGCCCCGTGGACATCCAGGCGGAACTAGCAATCGAGGCACACCCCCAGACTATGAACCTGAGGAACCAGGGAGGGGTGAACCCCATTAATGACGGGGGCCTCCACCCACAAGCCCTCACCACCAGCATGACCTCCATCTTGTCAGGATTCAGCTTCAGACAGCTCGTCCTCATCCAGTCCCCCACAGCTGTAAAACAGCGGGTAAGCAACGAGATTGTCGGACCTGGGTCAGCTTAAAAGGAGAAGTAGAGATGGGTGTCATCAGCATACTGTTGACACCGAACCCCAAACCCTAACACAGCCGCTGCATATACACATTGAACAGGCAAGGGGACAGAATGTAACCTTGCGGAACACCATCCATGAGATCTCGGGGGGATGAAGAACAGTTCCCCAGAACCACATGCTGAGTTCTCCCAGCCGGGATGGAATGGAACCATTCAAAAACGATTTCGCCCACCCCAGCTCAGTCCCACCAACGGGTCACCAACATCTCGTGGACAATGGTATCAAAGCCAGCTGACAGTTCTAGCACCACCATTAGAGTTGAACGGCCCTGATCCAACTCACGGCGGAGGCCGTAGACCAAGGCTACAAGTGCAGTCTCAGTGCCATAACCCGGATGAAAGCCAGACTGTGAAGATTCCAGAAAGCTGGTTCGGTCCAGGTGTCCCTGGAGCTGCTGAGCCACTACCTGTTCAATAACCTTCCCTAAAAAGGGAAAGTTAGAGATCAGCTAATAACTGGCTAGGGAGTCAATGTCCAAAGATGGGGTTTGTTTTCTTAGCAATGGGCACACAAGGGCCTCCTTGAGGCACCCAGGCACCCTGCCCTCCCATAGGGAGGCACTGGCTACCCCAGCCAGCAACGGCCCCAATGTCTCTCAGCTGGCCTTGACCAGCCAAGACGGGCATGGATTTAATTCACAAAACCTGACCCTGACTGACTCCAGGACACCTCGGCATCAGTGGATGACAGAGGTTGAAACTGATCCCACAAAACAGGACAAGGTGAGACATACATTACCTCTGGTTCTCCTACTGCGTCAATGCAGTGGCCAAGTGATTTTGTCTGTGAAACAGCTAATAAACTTATGTTCTTAAGTTACCATATAATAGACTCCTATTTCAATTTTTCCAGACCAAAAAAGATGCTGTGGTGATGATTGACAATCAAGCACACAACTTGGGTATTCTTGCTGATGCAAAGGCATTGTTCGTTGGGCCAGAGCGAAAGCTAGTGCCCTAAATAAACTGAACTGAACTGCTGATGCAAAGAACTTTTTGAATATAAAAATGATATTGAGTAGTGGGGAAGCAATATGAAACAAGCTTTGAGGACATTCAGGACATTAGTCACATACTGATTCTCTTGAGTGTGTGTAAACATGTCAAGAAAGTTCTTTTCTCAGTTTTGCAAATTGAGTGTCTTTATTTGTCTCATGTGAGACCACACTTTGATGCATTTGATTTTCTGCGAAATGGATTTTAAATCTTTGCAGTCAATCAGCAGACATTTTTTTTGTTGATTTCACTCTAATTAAATAGCAAATCTTATGAGCCAGATCTCATCTCAATAACACCATTCTAAATCCAGAATAACTCTTATTTTTATCTGTATGGCACTATGATCTAAAGGCTCCAACCAAAACTGGTTTGCCATTGGTTATGCATTGTACCATTCACGAAACAAAAGACAGCATCTGCCCCAAGGATCTTACAGCAACAGTTCACAAGCTTTTCTGTATAACTCCATTTTGAGACATATATAATTCTATGGCCACATAAGGCAAAATGGACCCCGCTGCCGCCTTGTGCGCAGCGGGGACAGATTTGTGCACGCCCCATCAGGGGAATAACGGCACAAGTGCGGGGGCGGGAAGCCGCCCAGGACTCCTCCACGGGTCAGTCCCTTGCATGCTGCAACAGGCGCCGTTGCAGCTTGCAACGGGACAAAGGCGCGAAAATGCGGCAAGCTGATTGGCTCAGGCGAGCCACGTGGTCTGGGAGGCGCGCGAGCCGCGGCATTCGGCCGCAAGCAGCGCCAGAAGCCCACCCTCCCACCCTTGGATAAGTACTGTGGACTTCGTCCGGTCGCCTACTAAGTGAGGGATCAGGAAGTAATTTTCCCATGAATTGGGTTTTTCGGCTTCCTCACAGTGCTGTTCTTTTTCTAAGATTCCGGGTTGGGTCGGTGTTATTGCCTGTGTGGCAATGCAAATTTTGTCGCAACTAGCGGTGTTCAGTACCATGAAGGAAGAAAACCTTGGAAAGGACCAGAAAACGGCCTTGGTGGCTATGGGAACATCTGGTATATGTAGGGTGGTAGGCCAACCCGGAATTGGATCCGGGAAGCAGGTGAGGAAGGGGGGCTCCCCGCTGCTATCCCGGTAGAGGGAGACTGGCCTAAGGTACCACATAGTAGGATCTGAGCGGTCCCGATGTGGCGCCTAGGTGTCAAGTCTTCCCTAGGTACGGCTAAGGTGGTCTAATGGTGAATGGATTGGACTGGTAACTCCAATCCGGGGAACAACACATGGTACTGAACGCGGGGAGTGAGGGTCATTATGGCCAGGTCTAACAGTCAGGGTGTACCTCACTCCCCTTAGGACTCACCCAAATTAGTGGTCTCATTGATTGGCTCATGGGCAATTCTGACAAATTCTAATTGGCAATGAGAAATTAAAGAAAAGGGATAAGTGATCCACCGTTCTCATGGTTAGGGTGATTGGGTTATAATGGTTTTGTTCTTTAACAGGTTTATCGTTGGCTGGTCATTTAATAAACAGTTGCGGCCAGTTTAACCAAAAACTATGTGTCTGTGTGTTTATTTGAAAAGTGCCTTATTTCCTGTGCGGGGACAAAGCAGTATATTATCGGTTGGGATCATGAATCCACTTGGAGTCCCAGCCCACAATTGAGGAAACTCTGCTTTGCATTCTAAAATAGTCAGAAAAAAGATGAGAGGGGAACACGCACACAGAGATGCTGTGATTGGCCTTAGGTCCTACAGTAGGTCAGTGACAGAACCTGGAATAGTACCCCTGCCCACTGGGGTATGTTGCCATTCTAGTTCTATTAAAATAGTTTTGAATTTATATTGTTATAAGCAAATAGGATTCTCATTTTCAGTACATTGAGGTTCATTGGGCGAGATCGTGAGATGGTTTGGAGTGTGGTGTCATCAATGACACTGTGCCTCTCATTTTCATCTGACCCAGACCTGGCAGTCTCAGTGTTTACCCAGTGTCTGGCGGGTGTGGGGGATTGGATGAGGATGAGCCGTCGGAAACTGAATCCCGACAAGACAGAGATGGTGGTGGTGGGTAAAGGCGAGGGAGTGGAGGCCACCCATTGATGGGGTGCACCGCTCCCTGGTCCCTCATGTTTGGAGTCTAGAAGTCCTGCTTGATCCGCAGGACTATAAATAAATAAATAAATAATATAAAATATATACAATATATACAATATAAATAAATCTCCCCCACACTGGGGTGCCATAGTTATGGGATGAAGCTGATTGCAACACAGAGGCCAGGAAAGTCTGTAATTTCACCCTGAGTCTGCCCACATGTCAGTGACATTCACCCCATGATGGACATTACTGGCAGGCTTGATTTTTACATGTTAAATTAGAACTGCATATAACTGTGCCCTTTCCCAGATCTACATGTTTTATAAGGTGGAACCAGATACTGCATCATCCACTTTACAAGGATATCTATGAGGTTTCAGTTTTTTCATGGGAGTATGGATTTATGTAGTCTGATGATAGGGGGTACATTTTGATGGCAAATAAATGGTTGTTATTATTGAGCAAGTGTAATTTCTTGTATTGTACTTTGTAGCTGATGGCTCATCATCAATTATTTGGTGCATTGGTGACATTGTGCTGCTGGAGTGAGACTGTTCAAGCTCACTCTCCCATACACATTATCTCTGAAGTGCTAACAGTTGTCAACATTTGTTTCTGTCAGTCTAAAAAGATGATATGACACAGGGAGGCAATATGTCAGCCAAGAAGGTGTCATTTTTGCACAGTCACTTTTATGACCATAGCTTTTAGATTTAAATTAATTCAGCAGCCAAAACTTTCAGCTTTTTGCTTTATCATTCTTGAAGTAAATTATCGATACTGTACATTGGCTCAATTCTGGTTTCTGTTACACATGTCAATGGGGTTGTGCCAGTGTCAATTCATGCAGAATTTGCTCCATTGTTTCTAGACAAAGCGGAATGCATAATACTTCAGTCTGTAATGTACTGGTTGCAAATAAAACAAACAGGAAGACCTCACGCTGCTAAGTTCACACTATTTAGGTTTCCTTTATACCAATTTCCCCCCTATTCATTGAACATTAATCAAAGACATGCAAAGAGCTCATTAAAATGACAGAGTGACTGAAATTATAGCTACCTTTACATTACAAACAGTTACCTAATATATTTATAGGCTTTAAAAAAATTTTTTAAAAAAGATTTGAGCTGCACGACATATTCTAAAGAGTGCATGCAAAACACGTCTCTTCACCAGCTCCCCAATTGTTAAGTTTACATAGAATCCAGTAACCATTGTATCAGAAGCCAACTAGTAACCGACAATGATAACAAAAAAACCTATATTCTTAGTAGGGTGGAAATTAACTGGAAGCAAAAACTTCAAACTGAACACACCTGCAAGCAAGCAATTTTGAAAGCAATAGCCTATTCATTATTGTTATATATAGATTAAAACTAATATAGGATATACTGTCTTGCCTTCCTGCACTAACCTCCATGTAGGCTTCCTTGCTAGACACTGAAAATACTTAATTGGTAAAAAAGCAAACAAACCCCCAAACCTAGACTACACCAAGAGAATGCATAACTCAGACAATCCACCCGTTTCTGTAACATCTAATTCAGGCTGAAACCTCCTACAAGACTTCTGGCTCAGTTCAGATTTACTATGTTTATTGTATTTTATTGTTTATTTTCATTATGTATCTTGTATTATTCTTGGTTGCCAGCCGACTATTATGTTGCCCGCTGGGAATCTTTGCTTTGGTATGTCTCGGTCTAGTTTTGATGGACCCTGATTATTGTATTTTTGTATTTTATTGCCTAGTGTTATTATGTATTTTGTACTATTTGTGGCGGTCAGCTGACTATTGTGTTATGGTGTGAGATTTGGCAATGACTTTGGTCACGCCTAATAAATAAATAAATTTATTATGGATTGAATGGAATTTTGCCATTGACTTCAATGGGTCCTGAAAATGCTTTATAAGCAATACCACCACCTGTGAACTAGGTGGCGGTTGGAGTACCACAATACTCCATAATACAGGAATAGTGACAACTTGCTGTGTAGGAGCACTGCTGAGAGGGATCGGGGGGCTACAGTGGACCACACACTGAATATGTGTCTACAATGTAATACTGTTGTAAAGAAAGGTAAAACCATTTTGGATATAATGCTTCTCCTGATATAACCCAAGACACAAAAGGTATTTGTTCCCTGAGAGTCAGTGTAACCTGGTCCATAAAGTGTTGGTCTTGGACCTAGGAGACCAAAGTTCAAATTCTGTCTAGGCCATGAACTCACTGGGTGGCCTTCGGCAAATTACTATCTCTCAGCCTCTGTAAAACTGGGAATAGTAATGACATGCTTCACCAGTTTGCTGTGAGACTGAACTAGATAAGGATTATAAAGATATTTATTTATTTATTTATTTATCCAATGGATTTATTTACCCCACCCTTCCCAAATGGCTCTGAGTGGCTTACAAAACATATAAAACAACATATGAAACATACGAGACAGCATAAAAGACGCAACCCTCCCACGAACCTCTCCCCAGGCCCGGCCCCTGTCAACCCTCCAAAACCATCCATCCAGCATCGACCGCCAAATGCTTTTTTAAACAAAAAAGTATTGCACTACCTCTGGAAGATGCTTAGGCTTGGGCTCAAACAAACCTCTGGAGGAAGGGAGTTTAAAAAATGTGGGACAGTTACCGAGAATGCCCTTCCACGCACACCTGCTCTTCGGACAAAAGTAGCTGATGGTACATGCAAGAGGGGAAAAAAAACCCGAAAACGACATGGGCCCTTGGTGCACACCTTTACTGGTCACCATCATCCACACTTTCATTACCTCGAGACTATTGCAATGCACTCTATGTGGGGCTACCCTTGGTGACGGTTCGGAGACTGAAGCTGGTGCAGAATGCAGCAGTCCACCTTCTTATAGGGATGAGCCACCGTGAGCACATTACACCAGTGTTTCGTGCTCTGCATTGGCTGCCTATAGTCTTCTGAGACCGATTCAAGGTGTTGGGTCTTACCTATAAAGCCCTTAGCGGCCTGGGTCCCACCTATCTGCGAGACTGCCTCACCCTCCGTGTTCTGGATCGGCCCCTGCGGTCTGCCAGGAGCGACCTTCTTGATGTCCCCCGGATTGCCTGGGGGGCGACTATGGAGAAGGTGTTCTCGGTGGCCACATCTAGGCTGTGGAACTACCTTCCAGCAGAGGCCTGGGTGGCCCCGGACCTTGCCTCTTTTTGTTGTTATTGTAAGACTTGGCTGTTCTGCCAAAGCTTCGATGAGCATGATGGGAGGTGGGGGGGGGAGAGGGATTTTTGCTTTGATTTTGTGGCACCCCCATTTGATATTTTGCTTGATAATTTAGTTATTTATTTGGTTTTTATAGTTTTGTATGTTTTTAAAATATTTTATACTTGTAAGCTGCCTCGAGCTAGTATATGTTGGAGAGGTGGGGTCAAAATATTGTAATAAAATAAAATAAAATAAAAAATAAATAAATACAGATGAAAGCAGATTTAGAATACCAATCAAGTGAGGAAAGATTGAAGGTGTCATGACTGTACTGTCAATGGCCACGATCCCAAACCCCCTGCACGCAGAATCCATGTGGGATGCACGCAGGTCCCACATGGCACAACATCCCTGGACTTGCACGTTAGTTGCACGCATACGTGCACAGGGCTACATGCGGTTTGAGTGTAGCATGGGATTAACCACCGTGAATGGAGGGAAAGAGGGGTGACCTCTCAGTAGGTCTTTAACCCAGGGGAAGAGGGGCTGAGTTCATCATCAAGGTGAGAGGAAAATGGAGAGGCTTGAAGAAGGGAAGTGGAAGACTAGAGCAGGGCAGGACCAGGTCTTGAAAATCCAGGGATACAGAGTTCTGAAACAGAGAAGTAGGAGGCTTGAAGAAAGAAGATAAGTGATGTTTTAAGAAGGACTGGGAAAAGGTTTAATAGGGAAGGAAATATAAGGGCTAGAAACAGCGAGGCAAGAGACAAGAAATAATGGTAGGAAGTACCAATGCTAAGAACTAGAGTTAGCAAAAGGGACTGGGATCACACCTAAAAGAGGTAGATAACCAGCCCAGACTGTTCTGAGCTGATGGTTCTTGTAGCCTCAGGAAGGGGAGTGGCCAATTAAGTCACTTAGTGAAGTACAGATGCTAAGAGCTGATACAGCCTGATGAAGCAGGGCATGGTCCTGTAAGTCCCAACCTGGCTTAGCCTCCTCTGAGGGAGGCCTGATCCCCCAGCAAGCATTCCTGCAATCTGTCTGCCTGTGCCTGGCCCATTTCTTCCATGCTGGAGTCATGGAGAATGACACGGCTGGTGCCCACCTGTTCATTGTAGCTGGTCCCCCATCTGAGTCCTGAAGCGGTGAGTGTAAGGGGGGGTGGGGGTGAGGAGGCATAGCCACACCTGACTTCTAAGAAAGGAGGTGGCCTTGATAGAAGGAACTGGATATGTAAAAGCTTGAGAAGGGAAAGCTAATGGGGCAATATGACATCACTTTAGAAACATTTAAAAGGCTCCCATGGAAAAGGAAGGAAGGAGATGGCTTTAAGTTGTAGAAAAGTAAATGTCAGTTAAATAGGAGGAAAAAAACTCTAACTGGGCAATGAGAACAGGTTGTAGAGGGAAGTTATGGAATCTCATTGGTGGTTTTTAAGAGGGGACTGAACAAATATTTGTTGAGGATGGTTTAAACCTTGTTAATCCTTCCTTAGTGTAAGGGGTTATATCTGATGATCCTTAAGGTCTCTCCCAGCCCTACAATTTTATGATTCTTTTATTTTCTATTAACTTCAATATTATAGGATTGGGAACCTGTGTAGAATAATAATCAAGAAATAGCGCTGAACAGCAGTACCTACCCGCTCTCTAGTCCTATTCCATTAAAGGAAACATTTCATAAAGCAATGCGCAATTGAAATTCTGGCTTATAAGGATATTGCTAGTAGATATGAGCAAAATATTGGATTCAAATCCTACAAGTACTTGCTTTGTTACTGCAGATTGAGTTCTGCTTTTGAGTTCATCCTGTATTAACAATTCTGCTAGGATATAAACATGTTTATTCATTAATAAGTCTCCTTGAAATTAATGGGACTTACTAATGAAGATGTGTATTTAGGGATTGGGCCATTTTTAGGAGGCTTTTCCCCAATGAATTTCAAATCTCGCCCAAATTTCTGCTGGAAGTTAGGGGTTCAGGAAGTAGCACTAACATCTCGCTACACCTATCTTGGTATGGTATTTGCAGCCTCTCAGTCCTGGAGAGTCAACTATGAGATGTTAAGGGCTAAGGCAATGCAGACCCTTGGTGCTATTTTGAACCTAGACCGTTCTTCCCCAGCAGCATCGATTGGGCAAGTCATTGATATTTTTACAACAAAAGTCCTGCCACAGTTGTTATTTGGAGCTGAAATTACGGCTATGGATCTCCCAAACAGTTTGGAACTCCCACAAAACTATTTTTTACGGACCATTCTCAAAGCCCCAAGAGCAACGCCCCTGTCACTCTTGCGAGCTGAAACAGGTCTCTTGAAGGTATCAGCCCGATAAAAAATTAGAGCATTGCTTTTCTGGCAGAAGCTGGTGCGGGGTCAGTGCTCGCGTTTAGCAGCACAATGCTTCAGTGAGCAAAGGAACCACGCAGGCAGTAAGCCATATTGGTAGGCTGGCTGGATCTGAAAACTTGTGGCAGTCTTTGCTTTCTCTTCAGAGGGAACAGAGCCTTTGCGAGATTCGTTTGGGTAAATTAGAGATTAGAGATTAAGTATCGGGTTAAGTGTTGTGCTGTGGAGGAAGAATTGGCTGCAGTAAGATCTAATAGGATAGCCCCTTTTATATCCTTTAATCAAGCAGCATGTCTCCCTGGAGAACTACGTGACTCATATCTTGGATCCAAGACTTAGGAGGCAGATCACTTTACTGCGTTTTAATCTATTTAATACAGCTGTAGTTAAAGGCAGAAGAGAGGGCTTGGCGTACCATCTCAGAACTTGTACCTGTGATGATTGTGCACTGGAGTCCCTATCGCATGTCATATTTGACTGCCCTTATTATAAGGACCTTAGAGCAGTATGGATTGACCCTTTATTTGTTAACTCCGCTCTCTCAGTTGAGGAAAAAATGTTTGCCTTGACGGAAACTTCTGATTTACAATTAACTAAAGCAGCTGCCTTTTTCTTGTTACTTGTGGAAAGGAGGAGAGCTAGCTAAAGGAACCAAGGTCTGATTGGCGTATATATCCCTAGACCAGTGTAAGCAGCTATTTGGCTGGAGGATACTGTACGTGGGGCTAAGTACTACTTTTCGACTTTCTGGGTTAATTGAAGAGTTTAATCTGTGGCTGTGGTTATGTTTTAATTTAAATGGGCAGTTTGACCTACTAAATACAATTCTTTATTCTTATCTGAGTTATATGTTAATCATACTGACATATAATTCTTTATCTGAGTTGTTATATGTCCTGATATTGTATATTTGTAATATTGCTATAGCATAATTGCTGGACAATAAAGTATTTACTACTACTTTCAAATTCAATCCATATTTACTGGCAAAATTAACATGGGGAAATGGCATGGGGAATTTCCAATATGGATTCTCCTGCCAATTTTGATTTGTCCTAAACCTTGCCTATGAATCCCCAGAGATATCTGAAAATTGAAAAAATTGAGTATATTGTAAATCATATTCAATCCATGTGAATCCATTTGGAATCAATCCTGACAAAAAGTTTCCAAACTTCAAGGAGTTTACATTAAGTTGTAAGGTAATGACATCTCTGCAGCAAACTACAAAAAATCCCCCCAGAACTCACCCACTGATGCTGTTCTTTGAATTCATGTACTTTCCTAAAAAAATTGCTCAAATGCATATAAATAACCATTTATTAAACAAACAATATGTGCCGAAGCAAAGAAAGATAACAAAATTATACTCTGGAGGTTGCTGGGTATTGTACATAACTTTAGAACTATCTCATAATTCTGTAATATATTATCTATATGTTCCATTTTCTTGAGGTTATCTTCATAATCAAGATGGTATCACAAGCATCGTGGGCATTGGAACTATTTTTAATTTTAATTTAAAGAGCAATTAAAGAAAGACAATGGATACACAAGATAATAAAGTAAGTGATTAGCAGCATGCAAATGACACAGGCCTAATGATAATACGCTGTTCTATTTTCCAAAGAGGCTGTCAAGAGAAACCCTTCCTACATGTGGTTGTTCAGCTAATGTGCCTCAACCCACAATTACAACATTGCTGACACCATTAACCACTGAAACAACATCACTTCGTGAAATCCTTGTTGTCTCATTAAAATGTAAAGGGTCAGGTAATTTACCAGCTTTGTATGTCTAGTTTTGTTGTTGGTAATTAGCAAGCATTACCCAGCATGGACTCCCACTGGGAAGTAGGGAAACTTTGTGAAATATTAAAGAGAAACTCTTCATATTTTGCTGGAAATTGAAAAGATTTGCATTGCACCCAGAACACACCTTTGTGTTTTAGAAGCAAAAAAAAAATATTGCTGCTTTAAAGGAGACTTATTATCACAAGAAAACCTGGTGATAGACTATTTTGGAAAGTCAATTGCAGTTAAAAAATAATTATGCTCCTACTTAATTAGATCTCAATATATGTCTCCTCTGCCAAAGTCAGCTTTTACAAACCAAAAAAGGGGGAGTTCAATAACAACAAAAAGGGCCAGTTTTAGAAACTCTACAACAAATCTGAAAGATATTAGTATATCGTTAAAACCAGGAGACTGAGAAAATACACCCTGAAGCTCTTGCTAATTGAAGCCTCAGATCATAAAATTTATTCTCAATTCACATGTTGTCTGGGAACAGAATGATGTCTTATTCTTTAAATGGAACTTTTGGAATGTAAACCACATTCCAATAAACATGAACAGAAAATTATGAATTCATTAAACTACTTTGGTATCTTGTGCTATATATAATATTTATATTCCAACTCCTGTAAAATATGCTTTAATATCTTTAGGCAACTATAAGGACTTAAATATTTATAAAATGGCTAAAGATAAAGTATAGCCCTCTTATTCCTACATACAGATGATGTAAGGCATGCAATCAAAGACAATAACACTTTCAACCCATTTGTCATCTTAAAGGAGGCTTTCAACTTTGGATCCCTTGTGTACAATCTACATAAGAGTTGTTGCCTACATAGGCAACTCCAGAGGAGTTTGCTCCTTAAAAACTACCAAGAGTGCTATACTTCACATAAAACAGGGTTTTCTGAAAATGGAGACAAAACTATAAATTTGCAGGCAAAACAGCTCCAAGTGGGGCTTCAAAATACTGCTGTATTTATCTCTAGGACATCTGGGAACAGGAAGCATTTTGATTTAATATTTCATAACACAGAGGCAATTGCTTCCTTGCCTGGTGTATAATTAATGCTCATAAAAAGCAAGGGTTGGGTTTTTTTAAAATTTTATTTCTCAGCATCAGGAATGAAAAAACAAAACAAAACACCTGCATAATAAGGGACTTTGCTTTTGAGATGCTGAACAACAAATAATAAAAAAGAGCCACTCTAAATTTATAACATTCCTGGAACTATTAAAAATGTTTATAGTTTAAGTGTGAAATCAGATGTTTGATATACTGTATTATTTACCTCCTTTGTCCACTTTTACTTTTGCTTTGGACATGGCAGAAGGTTGCCTCAGACTGAAAAGATCTGGTAACTGTGAAAGCTGGAAGGCATTTCTGCTATAACTTAGCTGCCTCCTGCAAATACAGGCAATGCAATAGGGTTAAGTAACCTATTTAACTGCCTGCAGCAGGATGACCTCCTTAATTATTTTTTCTTCAAAGCAGCATAGGAACAAATTTTAGAGTCGGAAGGAAACTTATAAGTTCACTTACTCCATCCCTCTGCCCTTAAATGGGATCAAATTATACCTAAATAATCCTTAAGGTATTTTTTAAAAAACGTCCGATGATGGGGACACTACAACCTCCTTTGGTAATTTCTTCTGTTATCTGACTATTCTTAAAAATTCTTCCTGATATTTAACGGAAATTTTTCCTCCAATTTAATCCCATTATCTCTTGTCCTACCTTCAGTGATCATGGAGAACAATTGGCTACCATCCTGTTTTTATCAATCTTTTGCATATTTTAAAATGATTATCATATTGCCTCCTCCTCGCCAAAGCCTTCTTTTCTCAATAAACGTGCCCAGACCCTTCATCCTAACTTCATAGTCTGCAGGCCAAACCCTTTATCATCTTCATTGCTCTTTTCTAAACTCTCTCCAATTTTCCAACATCTTTCTTAGAAAGTGGAGCCCAGAATTGGACACAGCTCTCCAGTTGACCAAGGTGATTCCTTGGTCAGCTGGAGCACACCCATCTCCACCCACCTCCACCCATGGAGCAACCGGCATTGGAGCCCATTGCTCTGTGTGTGGGTGATGGGTGGAGAGAGGTGTAGCGTGGGAGCGAGCACACACCTTCACCCATCCACCGCGGCATTCAAACGGGCGCCTCCACCCATCTCCAAGCAGCGAAACTGCATGGAGATGGATGGGGGCATCTTTTGTGAAAAAGGTTTTAGATGCTCTGGTCTGGGGCAGCTGTACCCAGGTCCTAGGCTCTATGCCATCCTGTCTGGTCAAGCCCCCCTCTATCAGCTGACTTAATATGTTAGCGGACATTTACACATTTCTTATTTTTAAACCCCAAAGGAGTGCTGATCAGATATTAGGCAGGTAGTGCCTATCACCTGGTCTGCAAATGGTGAAGGGTAGACCCATTTTGGAGCATACTCATTTCAGTTCTACTAAGCAGTCATTTGGAAAAAGAGAATAGTCCTTTCATATACTGAGTATTAAAAATTGAATAATTCCTAACAGACATTTAGGGATGTTCTAGTTTTGATCAAACCTTTAGCATTTGGCCGCATTTTACTTATTACTCGTAGGGGTGTGTGTGCAGGGGCACATGCTCCCTGCAATTTTCAGAAGCCCTATAAAACCCCTGCCCAGCCCCCACTCATGTCCCCCCACCCCCGCTATTGACAGTTATCAGTCACCTATGTTTATTAATAAACTATCTACTTATACTGGACACTCTTTATTTAAGCATAGTATAACCCTGAATAAATACCTGACATCTATAACAGGGCATGTGACCCTGGGATCAGTCTTTTCAGGATTCGTGCCCCAAAGACCCATGTCCCCACAGGATCTTCATTAAAGTCTACTTTATTTATCACAGTCCCAGGTATAGGGTTCAGAATTGTCTCTTCCTTAGGTCTCACCTGGCCAGGTCCAATCCTTCCCAGTCAGGTATCCACATACATAGTTCCCTGGATACCTCTGTTACTCAAGCCCCCCTGGCCTGGCACAGTTTCTCCTGCAGCCAGGTAGCCAACTATGAGGCAGAGCCCTCCCTGGCTCCTGCCTCTGCCACAGCCATCTCTCTACTGAGCCCCAGGCTCAGCTTTCTAGCTTCTGGGTTGGGTCATCCACAACCTTAGCAGCTGGTTGCCTGGTCATGGAGGCTTGCCCCGCTGAGGCCTATTAAAGTGCTATCCTTGTCTTGAATCTCCTCAGTGCCTATACCTCCCAGGCTGGCACTAACTGTCCTTAAAGGGTTAGGGCCAGGTGCACAGCATGACCCTCCTACACCATCATTTCCCAATGGGATTCCCAAAAGTATTCTGGTTTTGGTCTGACTTTGCGTGTTTTCAGACAAGTGCCTCAATACCCAGTACCCACCATGGCTGTGTGAAAACCCCACTGGTAACCAATTGGTAGCCAGTGAATATTGGGTGGCTATTAGGTGGGTAATGCATTTGTCTGCAAATACCATCTATCTGCCTAACCTGCTTGCCTTGGTCTGACCCTCACACCAATGGAAAAATTACTCACTGATTTGAACATGAACAGAGCTAGGCCACAGCTTAGTGGTTTTGATAATCCCATCCTTAATGTTTGTTACTGGCTAGTATATCTGCTATCCCAAAAGACACTCGCACTATCCAAAGTCAACCCATTTATATCACACTCCTCTAGATTTGCTAGTTTTAAGAGATCGTATTTTAATCAAATTAATTTTAAACTGAAGGTTTTTATTTGTAATTTCTTTGGTTATTTCATATGGGAAAGGATGAGTTTAGGCAACTCTCTCTGGCTTCTCCCAAGCAGCTCTCTTTGTCAGAGGCAGAGCTCTCCCTTAGCTCCTGCCTCTTCCAGGTCTCCCTGCACTGAGCTTGGTTCAGGCTTTTAGTTTTGGGTCTGTCTCAGTCATGTTGAGGCTCTGGTGTGGGTCTTAGGTGCTGTTTTTCACTTTGTGCAGCGCCTGGAACTCCACTAGCACCTGCACCTACAACCCGTAAAGGGCCAGCATCTCAATAAAGCTGCACCCTGCTACAGCCAGCATCTCAAAAAGGCTGTGCCCTGCTAATGATAGTGTTAAAATGAAATAATGCCAAAATAACTCCACCTCTTTAATCTGGTTTAAAATTACAGCATACATCCAAACATTTTTTTAAAAAAATTGGATTTAAATGTAACTTCCCATTGTAAGTATTCTTCTGTAAATAAGCTCTAAAATGAAGACGCCGATGACTACACAGTCTGGGGAAGGGGGTCGCTCCTGGCCAGGTCAGGTCGGGCACTGAACGGATGTGTGCCCGACCGGGCCGGCCAGCAAGCCTTCCTCTACCAAGTGAACCGGCCAGCAAGCCTTCCTCTTCCTCCAGTGGGGGAAGAAAACATTTATTTTTATTTATTTATTTATAAATATTTGTTAGCTGCCCCCTCATGCCTACGGCATCTCGGGGTGGCTTACAGCATAAAAACACACCATAAAATTAATTAAAACAATGCTTTAAAAATATAATCCCCCCTACCCCACCCTCCCCTCTGAAGGCCTGAGGAACAGCCAGGTCTTGCAGGCTCGCCGAAACACCAAAAGACCTGGGGCCAGATGGGCTTCCTCTGGGAGGGAATTCCAGAGCCTCGGCCCGGCCACCGAGAAAGCCCTCTCCATTGTGGCCCCCCGCTTTACACAGGGGACCTCCAAAAAGGCGCCCCCGGTGGACCGCAGGGATCACTCTGAGGCATGGAGGGTGAGGCGGTCCCTAAGGTATGAGGGGTCCAGACCGTGTAGGGCTTTATAGATCAACACTAACACCTTGAATCGGGCTCAGTACGCTATAAGCAGCCAGTGCAGAGTACGGAGCACAGGTGTTATGTGCTCCCGCCTTCTTGTCCCCATAAGGAGATGGGCTGTCACACTCTGCACCAGCTGCAGCCTCCGAACCAGAAACAAGGAAAGCCCCACGTACAGCGTATTGCAGTAGTCTAGCCTTGAGGTGATGAAGGCATGAATGAGGGTGGCCAGGTCGGGTCTGGAAAT
>QEPC01014420.1:3919865-3932159 GCA_003113815.1 Sphenodon punctatus | reverse complement strand
AAAGAAACAGCCACTCCAGCCCCAGGACCCACCATCAGGGTTCTGGGGCCTACATTACTGGCAGGGAGGGCTGTGGCCAATATGTATCTAGAAGCTGCCACTCTAGCCCCAGGACCCACCGTCATGGGTCTGGGGGCCACCATTCCTCGCACAGAGGCGATGTCATTCCACAGCATTAAGAAACAGCCACTCCAGCCCCAGGACCCACTGTCAGGGTTCTGGGGCCAAGTTACAGGCAGGGAGGACGGTGGTCAATATCCACAAGCTGCCATTCTAGCCCCAAGACCCACTGTCATGGGTCTGGGGCCATCATTCCTCACACAGAGAGCCTTTTTCCAAACGACCAAACCGAACTGAGCACGACCGAACCGAATGGCCAAACCTGAATGTGGAGACCAACCCGAACGGCCGAACCGAATGGGTGAACTGAACCGGACCGAACTGAACAGTCGAACCCGAACCGCGATCTGTTCGCCCATCCCTAAAAGAGACACTTGATGTCTGTCCCTGTGTCCCACTTCCGGAATATTTGGGGTCTAAGGTCAGTAGGGATCCTGATCTGACACTGATACTGCTTAATGTGAGGTTGTTGGCCAATAAAACTTGTATCATCCATGATTTGACTCAAGCTGAGGCTGCTGACCGCATATATTGTTTTTAATTGTAATTATTGTTGTTTGTTTTTAATGTTTAAAATGTTTTTTTAAACTGTTGTGAGCCGCCCTGAGATGCCTGAGGCAGGAGGGTGCGGCATATAAATTTAATTATAAAATAAATAAATAAATATGCATTACTGAGACCTAGCTGGATGAAGCATCTGGTCCAGTATTATCCCAGATAGTGCTATCTGGGTACTCTGTGCAGGATCAGACCCAGCTCAGGGACCAGAGTAGTTGTGATCTGTAAAGACAGTTTGTTTTTTTGCAGGTATCTGGTGCCTAACTCATCTGATATAGAACGTGTCCACCTTATGTTGGATTTGGCTGGGGATAGATTGGGAATCCTCTTGGTGCACTGCACAGTTGATGCCCTAACTGCTGTAGCTGAGCTTATCTCAGAGGTGGTGGTGAAGTCACCCAGACTAATTGTTCTGGGTGATTTCAACATACATGCTGAGACTAGCCTTTTAGGGGTGGAGCAGGAGTTCATGGCTGCCATGACAACCATGGACTTATCCCAGATAATGTCTGACCTGACATAATTGCTAGTATTCACCACAACTTGCGGGGCTACCATTTTAACTGCAGAGTCAGAGTTTGGAGTCATGGAAGCTCAGTCTAATTCCATTTATTTGGATCAGTTTCAGTTATATGTACGCCACCCCGAGTTGCCTTGGCAGGAAGGTGCGGGTTACAATTTTTTGTAATAAATAAAATAAATAAATTGCTGTCGCCCACTGATGCGAAGGAGGTGCTTGGTGCGATGAGGGCAACCAGTTGTGAAATAGTTCCTTGCCTGTCCTGGCTGGTGAAAGCCAGCTGGGAAACGTTGGGGTCGTTGTTGGCTGGGGTTGTCAATGCCTTCCTTTGGGAGGGGAGGGTGTCGGATGCCCTTAAAATTGTGAAGGTCTGTGCCCTACTTAAGAAAACAGAGGTTACTTACCAGAAACTCTGTTCTTCGAGAGAGCTCCGCGTATTCTCACTCTTCGGATTCACTTCCTGCTTTGCAGGTACCGGAAAACCTCTCATCAGCAGTATCCAGGCAGAACATGCCTGGAAAAGACTAGAACATGGTGAGGGATCTGCCCCTCCATCCCCCTCCCCTCCTGAGAAAAGCATGGGCTCGCATCACGAGGGATGGGCTAGTATAAATAGGAGGAGGAGTCCTCACCGCCTCAGTTCCTTCCAACCCCGGTCCAGAAGACCCCAGAAATGTCCATCCGAGACTGAGGGGAAGGAGGGTGGGATGTGAGAAGACGCAGAGCTCTCTCGAAGAATAGAGTTACTGGTAAGTAACCTCTATTTCTTCTTTGAGGATCTCCACGATTCTCACTCTTGGGAGAGTAATAAGCAGTTGTAACACCTACCTCAAGGAGGAGGGAGTCGAGGAAGTCAATCAGATAATGAATTCAGAACCGCTTTCCCCACCTGGGAGTCTGACCTGGCTGCAAGGTCCAGTGAATAGTGCTTAGTAAAGGTATGCACTGATGCCCATGTGGCAGCTCAACATACGTCTGAGAGATGTATCCCATGGAAATTAACAAGAGATGTAGCGGTAGCTCGAGTAGAGTGTGCTCTTAAGCCCCAGGGTGGAACCTTATTTGCTAAAGCATAACACTTTTGTATGCATAGGATAATCCATTTGGACAGCTGTTGCGAGGATATCTTGACTCCAATCCTGTGGCCCCCATATGATATAAGCAAAGAGTCACATGCTCTAATGCTCCTGGTTCGCTTAATGTAAAAAGTGAATGTTCTTTTAATGTCCAAAGTGTGAAGCGTCCGTTCTGCAAGCGAAGTGTGAGGCTTTGGGAAAAATACTGGTAAAGAAATTGTCTGATTCAGGTGAAAAGGAGAAACTACCTTGGGGAAAAAAGTCAGATCAGTCCTTAGGTCAACTTTGTCTCTATGAAACAAGATATAAGGCGGTGAAGCTCTAAGAGCAGTCAGTTTGCTCACTCTCCGTGCTGAGGTGATTGCTACCAGGAAGGTAGTCTTGATGGTTAGATTCTCCATGGTACATGAGGCTAAGGGTTCAAAGGGAGGGGGCATCAATTTTGATAACACCAGGTTCAAGTCCACTGGGGAGTAGGTTGCGATCTTGGTGGGAAAGTGTTCACCAACCCCTTCCAAAAAGATCTCATCAGAAAGTGAGAAAACAAGGTTTCTGGGCCTTCTGGTTGTAAATGTGATGATAACGCTGCGAGGTGCACCTTTATAGATGGAATGGAGAGACACGATTTCTGCAAGGCCAGAAGATACAGAAAAACGTGATTCATATTTAGGGCATGTAGAGGAATGGACTGTGATTCGCACCACTTAGAAAAACGCTGGCACTTCATCTCATAGCACCTACGGATAGAAAGTCGCCGGGAATTTAGCATAATCTCCGAGACTTCTGGAGGTGTATTCCTTACTAGGGCAGGATCAACCATGCGGAGAGGTGGAGCATCTGCAAATTGTGGTGCAGGATCCTCCCTTGATCCCATGACAGAAGGTCGGGTATGAGTGGGAGGGTCTTGACGCGTGATGCCATCACTTGTAAGGTTTGGAACCAGGTTTGGCGGGGCCAAAAGGGGGCGATCAGGATCAGATGGGCCTTGTCTGTTCTGATCTTGCATAGAACACTGTGAAGGAGAGGGACTGGGGGAAAGGCATAGAGGAAGGTCCCGTGTCAGGGGATCGCAAATATTCTGGTGCTAGTCCTGGTGCTAGTCCTGCCCGGCTGCAGAATTCTGGGAGCTTCATGTTCTCTTGCGACATGAACAGATCTATCATCGGCGTCCCCCATTCCTGAAAAATGTCCTGTAGAACCTCCTTGTTCATCGACCATTCGTTCTGGTCCGCCATCTTGCGGCTGAGAAGGTCTGCCAGTGAGTTGTCTTGGCCTGCCAAATGAATTGTTTGAACATGTATGTTGTGTCCTATACACCAATGCCAGATGGTCTCTGCTTCCTTGGATAGACGTGCGGATCTTGCTCCACCTTGCTTGTTGACGTATCACATAGCTGTGGTGTTGTCTCTTATAATCAGAATGTTCTTTCCCCTGATGTGGGGTAGTAGGGCTTTTAGAGCCCATCGTATTGCCCTGAATTCTAACATGTTGATGTGAAGCCATGCCTCTTCTGAAGACCATAGTCTGTGCACTTGAATGTCTCCCATGTGAGCACCCCAACCGGTTAGAGAGGTGTATGAGGTGATCGATGTATGGATGCCTGGTGGATCAAACGGAACCCCCTTCAGGACTTGGTCTGCATCTGTCCACCACTGTAGGTTCTTGAGAAGGCCCTGTGTTATTGATAACTTCATGTTGAGCGGATGGAGGGCTTGGGTATAGTTCTGCGCCAACCATTGCTGGAGCGACCTTATGTGAAGACATGCATATGGTGTCACCATAGTAGTGGATGCCATCAGTCCCTGTAAGTGAAGGAAGAAGCAAACCGACTTGGTCGGATGGGATTGAAGAACATCCAGAGCACGGCCTATGGCGAGGAACCTTTCTGTTGGCAGATATGCTTTCGCCTGACGGGTGTCTAGTATTGCCACTATAAAGGGTAAGTGCTGAGAGGGGTGTAGATGTGATTTGGGTAGGTTGATGACGAAACCTAGACCCTCGAGCAGTGACATTGTCCACTGCAGATGTCTTTGAAGTTCTCGCTGAGATGTAGCTGCGATCAGCCAATCATCTAGATACGGAAATATTCTGACTTTTAACTGTCGGCGATGAGCAGCGACCACTGCGACACATTTGGTGAAGACGCGTGGTGCCATAGACAGCCTGAACGGAAGGGCCCTGTACTGGAACTGAAGGTTTCCTGCAATGAAGCGTAAGTATTTGCGGTGAGATGGACTGATAGAAATATGAAAATATGCATCCTGTAGATCAAGGGAAGCTAACCAGTTGCCTTGCCGCAGACCCATAAAGATAATGGGTAGGAAGGTCATGCGAAACTTAAATTTACGGATAAAGCTATTAAGTTGTCTAAGGTCTAGAATAGGGTGACAGCCCTTGCCCTTTTTAGGAACCACAAAAAATCTAGAATAAAAACCAGTATTAAGCTCAGACTTGGGGACTGGTTCAATGGCTCCCTTCTGGAGAAGGTTCTGAATTTCAACTAGTATTTGAGTTGGGGGGAGGGTTGGGGGGGCAGGAAGAGGAGGGAGGGAGGGAGCGGAACTGGATGACATAGCCAAATTGGATAATTTCTCTGACCCAGCGGTCAGTGGAAATGGCTTCCCACTGGTGCAGGAAGGGCAACAGGCGGTCCTGGAATGAGGGGCTATCCCCATAATTTCCCTTGATCAAGGTGTCGTTAAAAACGTGACTTTGTCTGCTGTCCAGAAGATTAATTGGAGGCTGCTTTGCCTCGACCTCTCTGTCTATTAAAAGCCTTGCGCTGTTGAGGGCCTTGTGACTGATGGTACTGGAATGAGGTCTGTTGCTGGAACTGCTTCCCAGCATTGTAGTTATACGATGGGTATGCAGGCCTTCTAGGAGAAAAGGCATAGGGATTTGGGGTGGGGTAGGGTAGGGTTTCTTATGGATGGTGCGTATAACCCCTGTAGACTTGGCCGTTTGATTCATTTCTTTAATTTTTTTCAGGGTGTCGTGTGTAGATGCGGCGAAGAGCCCTTCGCAATCAAATGGTTAGTCTTCTATTCTTGTTTTATTTTCCTGTGTCAATGTGGTGGAATGGAGCCATGCATGCCTCCGGAGTTCAATGGCAGATGCCATACCTCTGGCTTTGGCATCAGCCATGTGCATGTTTGCAGTCAGCTGAAATTGAGCCATCTGGATGCCTCCCTTCTGGAGAGCCGCTATCTCATTCGGGTCTGTGGTGCTGCTGAGTCTTGACCATAGCCAGTGCTGGTAGCCGCACATGGCAGATGCATAATTGGCAATACTGAATGACAGGGAGTCCAAGGAAAATATTTTCCTTCCCAATACGTCCAGTCTCCTTCCGTCCCTATCAGATGGCGACGTCTGCACCTCTCCCGCTCGGACTTTTACCGATGCTGCGGCAATCACTAGGGAGTTGGGGGGGGGGGATGTTTGTGAAAGATCTGAGCCCCTTCCTTTGGTACAGCATATAAGGAGTCCGCTAGCTTATTAGAAGGTGACACCGAAGCGGGTTTACTCCAGATGGCTGAGGCAGGTTGCAACAGCTGTTCAAGCAACGGTAACATTATGTGCCCAGATTCACCTGCCCCTAAGATCCCAAATATTGGCCCCGTTTGGGATTTTTTAGCTACCCTCGTAGGAAGTTTGGGGAGGGAGGATGCCATCCTCCTTAGCATTGCCTGGAAGGCTTTAGAATCCTTGGTTGCCAAGGATATATTGGGGTCCGATATGACATCCGGAGGGGGAGGGGATATTGTCTCATCTTCCTCCAGTGATGGTGATGACGAGGAAGATAAACAAGATGCGGATCTCCCTGGGGAGGCTATCGTAATTGGTGCCGGTACCGGCGGTACTGCCTCCTCTCTTGGGTTCCCCAATAGTGAGATTAGTAGCTCCGTCGCTCCAGAGGGTGCTAACCTTTCATCCTGTGGTTATGTCATCGCACTCTCTGGTGCCAACACGTGGGGTCTAGCGACGACGGTACCGATGTTCTGGGGCGCTGGCACCGAAGGTGAGGGACGAGATATCGTCGCTGTTGGTGCCGCCCTCAGTGGAAGCAGGGGTACATAGGGAAGTTCCAGTCCCGAGCATGTCCGGACCTCGAAATCCGCTCGTGCCCTATAGGGTGATGGGCTCCGGGACCGGTATCGGTATCCTTGGATGTAGGCGTACTCATGGCATCTGTTCCTTCGGTTGTAGGGTGAACAGCAGGAGCACGGCAAGCAGGATCTGCGTTCCCAATAGTACCTCAGCGGGGTTCCGCGCTCGTCCCGGTACCGTGGGGATCAGGACCGCGAGCGGTAATGCCTGAGCGATTGGGAGCGCGAGTCCCTTGGCACCGTGGCTGGTAGCGTAAGCAGCCGGGGAAGGACGGCCTGTGCCGTCAGTGCCATTGGTTGCAGGGGCTGTAGCTGCGGTGTCACACCTATCGGTCCCGACGGTGATACTTCATGCAGCTGGGGAGCCGCCGCATCCCCTGTTCCAGCCTCTTCTGGTGCGTCCCGTGTGGAGCTTTTCTTTTTCTTCTTTTCTCCTTCAGCTCTTTTAGTACCTCGCTCCGAGGAATGGGCAGAGCTATGCGCACAGGGTGCATCGGTACCGTCTTCCATGAAGTGGATGGTACCGGGGGTGAAAGAACTATCCTTGGGCGGAGACAGTACCGTGGGCCTCAATACCAACAGTGATCCCTCGGAGCCGTGTTGTGCCGGCTGGGGAGCCTGAGAGGCCCCTCTTCTCCACCCTCTAGTGCCCTTTTAGTTAATAGGTCCTGTAGACGGAGAGCCCTGGCCATTTTGGCCCTGCTAGATAAAACTGAGCAGGCTCTGCAAGCCTGAGTATTATGGGTCTCTCCCAAACAGGCTAAGCAGCGTGTGTGCTGGTTGCTGATCGACAGGGTAGCAGGACAAGAACTACATCTTTTAAAGCCCGGTTGTTCGGGCATTCCCGCTCGCCCCGAGCGGTGGACTGCACCCGGGTAAAAGGACCCCGTGGGCTAGGGCAGCACTCGATAACTCACGAAATTTCTTTCTTCTTTCAGTTTACTACTGACCAACACTGAGCAGCGCAGAGAGGTCTTCCAACGCCACGCGGTTGGAAGGAACTGAGGTGGTGAGGGCTCCTCCCCCTATTTATATTAGCCCATCCCTCATGATGCGGGCCCTAGCTTTTCTCAGGATGGGAGGGGGATGGAGGGGCAGAGCCCTCACTCTGTTCTAATCTTTTCCAGGCATATTCTGCCTGGATACTGCTGACGAGAGGTTTTCCAGTACCTGCGAAGTGAATCCCAAGAGTGAGAATCGTGGAGATCCTCGAAGAAGAACCACCCTGGCCAGCTATTGGCCTGTTTCTAACCTTCCCTTTTTGTGGAAGGTTATTGAACGAGTGGTTGTCCAACAGCTCCAGGCACATCTTGATGCTGTTGGAGTCCTGGATCTGTTTCAGTTGGGTTTTCATCCTGGGTATGGCATAGATACTGTGCTTGTGGCTTTGGTTGATGACCTACACCTGGAGATGGAAAAGGGGAATTCTACCTTGTTGAACTTGGTAGATCTTTCGGCGGCCTTTGATACAGTTGATCATGAGGTGTTTTTGGCACAACTGTGGGACCTGACGGGGGTGTGCAGGAGTGCTCTTGCGTGGTTCTGCTCTTTCCTGTCAGGGAGGTCCCAGCAGGTGGTGATGGGCAATCACTTGTCGTTTCCTCAGGTCTTTCCCTGTGGTGCTCCACAGGGTTCTATTCTGTCCTCCCTCTTGTCCAATGTGTATCTGAGGCCACTGAGCAAGGTCATTCGGAAGTTTGGGGTGAGGTGTCATCAATATGCTGATGACGCTCAGCTCTGCCTCTCTTTTTCATCCAACCCAGGTCCCGCAGTCTTGGTGTTTACCTGATGCTTGGCTGATGTTGGGGACTGGATGAGGGTGAGCTGATTGAAGCTGAATCATGACAAGACTGAAGTGATGACGGTTAGCTGGTCTTGTGACTTGGAGGGGATTGGAACACCTCTTATTGATGGAGTCCAGCCCCCTCTGGTCACTCAGGTTCATAGCTTCAGAGTGCTTTTGGATCCGTCGCTGCACCTGGATCATCAGGTGGTGACGGTGGCAAGGATCACTTTTCACCAACTCTATCTGGTGTGGAGGCTATGACCTTTCCTTTGTGATTCAGATCTGGCCACTGGCAACTATGCTTTCATCATTTTGAGGCTAGACTACTGCAATGTGCTCTACGTTGGGCTGCCCTTGATGACTGTTTGGAAGCTGTAGCTGGTGCAGAATGCAGCGGCTCATCTCCTTTCGAGGGTAAGTCGCTGGGAGCACATTACACTGGTGCTCTGAAATCTGTACGGGCTGCCTATAGTTTTCTGGGCACAATTTAAGGTGCTGGTTTTGACCTTTAAAGCCCTAAACGGCCTGGGCCCCACTTATCTGAAAGACCGCTTATGCTGCCATACCTCACTGCAGCCCTTGTGGTCGGCCAGGAGCACCCTCCTGTGGGTACCATGTGCCACTCTTGTCCGTACAACTGGGGAACGCAGGAGAGTGTTCTTGGTTGCTGCCCCAATTTTGTAGTACTTCCTACCCCTGGAGGTTCATCTGAGCCTGGGCCTGAGCCTCTTTCTGAGGCAGTGGAAGACCTTTCTTTTTGTTAAAGCTCTTGGTGGGCAGGGATAGAGAGTGGGTGGGAGGTTGTTGGGTGGTTGAGATTGGATTGGGTAGGGTTTTTTACTGTGTTTTATTGTAAGGTCTTTTAATTGTATTATAAGTTTGTTGTAAGCCACCCTGAGCCTTCGGGGAAGGGCTGGTTACAAATGTAAATAAATAAATAAATAAATAGAGGTGGGGCACACTTTGGATTTGATATTTTGCACTAGCATGGATATGGGGGCTCCAGTTACTGGGGGTGGTGTTACAACACCATTGTTGTGGTCAGATCATTGCCTTCTGAAAGCCCAGATCCTGACCCTCCAATGTCCTCGTTGAGGTGGTGGCTCCGTTAGGCTGGTCTGTCCCCGGAGGGTAATGGATCCAATTCATTTTCAGAATTCTGGATGATTTACCTACTGACCTTGGCAGCTTCTCTGTCTATGACCTGGACAGCTTGCAAAATGACATTCTGACCATAGCTGTAGACACGGTTGTACACAAGTGTCTGCTACCACTGCTGCAACAGTGTAGGTTCCCCTGATATACAGAGGACCTAATGCAGCTGAAGCGGGAGGGTAGGCGGTTAGAGCAGCAGAGTCCATAGGGTAGCAGCGTAACACGGAACAGTATGGACATTTAATCAAACTGCTCCAGCTGAGGATGATGTACTATGGGTTTTCCCCCTGTGAGTAACATAACACGTAGGCCACCCCTGGAAGAAGTACCTTGCTGGAAAGTAGCAAACAGTTGAGATCTGCCAGACGTATTCACTAAATAAAATTTTCACATATCAGAGGGACTTGTGAGGGCTTATAAAAACCATAGATTCTCACACTGTGATTTTACCTGTATGTAGTTAATATGGGTTAGGTAATCTGTGCTAAGTATCCCTATATGACTGTCACTTGTGTTAGGCTATCATGGAAAAAGGCACTCTTAGACCTATATTAAACCCTAATGTTGATATACTTTTCACAAGTTAAACAATCCATGCAAGTTAAACATGGGCTAGTTAACTCTGCAAATCCCCCACACAGTCTAGTTAATTTTAAAAATCTCCTACATAGACCATCAGATCAATGTTCCTGTGGTGGAAGAACACAGCTTTGTGGCATCATGGATTGACTCCAGTTAGCTCAAATGCTGAAGTTTGTAAAAGTGCTATTTTAAAGAGAAGTCATAAAAGCAGCCACTCATCAACTGGGTTGCACTTAAAGCTTTTCTGGCATTGGCATCTGGGCGTGTCTACAACAGGTTTTCATTAAGGCTGTTTTTGAAATCCTCAGAGTCATCTGAATAAACATATGGATAACGAGAAATAAATTTGTCCTTGGACTTTTCCCTACAGACCACATGCAGCCAAAGTCACTTTAAAAAATGCTGAGTTTTAGCCAAGCAGTAGCTGGAGGCTACTTTGACATCTCAACAGTGCAGTTTAGCCTCCTCTGGCACAGTGTGAGGCTTCAGAAAACACTGAAAACGACACAGATTGGTTTAGGTACATGTCCAATATTACATTTGTCAAACATTTAGGAAGCTGGCAAAGGACAAGTTTATCTTTATGAAACATATATATTGAGAGAGGAGAGGGACAAAGTAGATAAAGTGATACTGTTTATTGGACCAACTTCTTGTGTTGATGTGTGTCACTGTAATTCACTATCTGCATACCCACCCTTGTCTCGCACCTGTGAAACGTGCTAATTGGCCACTATGCTAATCAAACTGAGCCTCTTTGTATTTAGCTCAGATTTCCCAGGTAACTCCTGCCTGAAGAAAAAGTTCAGTGAATCCTAAAATGCCCTCTGGCTTCACCTTTCGGTGTTGCCATAGGTGGAATTTGATTGTGTTTAGTTTTAGTTTATTCAAAATGTATAACCCGCCCCCTCTTGCCAAGTGGCAGCTCAGGGCAGTGTACAAAAGACAATAAAAACATAATATAAAAATACAAAATACAATATAAAAACAATTATCATAAAAGGTAGGATTATTTATTTATATTAATTTTAACAATTTAATACGGTGCCCAACTCCACCACAGGCAACTTGGGGCAGCTTACAATAAAATCATATAAGTAAAAACAACATAATCACAATAAAATCATATAAATATAAAACAACATTCCCACCCAACTTAAAAATATATCAAGACACAAATCCTCCCATAACTCCCTCCCCCCATTCCTTCCGCATAACCACCCTCACCCATCCCCTCCACTGAAGGCCCGGTGGAACAGTCAGGTCTTACACAAGTAATGAAAAGTCAACAGGTTCGGGGCCAGGTGAGCCTCCTCCCAGAGGGAGTTTCACACCCAAGGTGCGGCCACTGAGGACACCCTTTCCATAGTGGCCCCCCGATTAACTCAGAGGACCTCCAGGAAGGTGCCCTCAGCAGATCACAGGGATTGATCCAGGACCTGGGGAGTGAGGCAATCCCGCACATAGGTTGGGCCCAGGCCCTGTAGGGCTTTAAAGGCAAGAACCAACACCTTGACATTTAGAGAACATGTTTTAAATAGCCTAGGAATTTGGGAAGCAAATGGTTTGGTGAGGGGTGGGGGTACAGCCATGACACCTCTGTGAGAGCATGGGGTATGGTCTTCTGGGGTGGGTCCTCTCCTGGATGAGAGACGGGGTGTGTGTGTGTGTGTGTTTGAGAACGCGTTTGTGTGAGAGGCAAGGGAGTGGGAATAGGTATGATTGGTATTATATTTATTATGCATTGTTTCAATTATTGTAAGCTGCTCCAGGGTGAGGTAAGAATTAGAGATGGGTATAGGGAGGGGTGGGATTTATTTTTATGTATATTGTTTTTTTCAATTGTATTAAGCTGCCCTGACCATATTTTGAGATAGGGCAGGGTATAAGTTTAATAATAATAATAATAATAATAATAATAAATTGCACAGTGACCAAGAAAATTTGGTCCAATAGATGGTATTATCTCAATTATTGTCCTTTTTCTGTCTAATGCTTGGGACCAACACGTCAGCCACACCCCATAAACCATATATATTTCCAGATCCTTGGCTCTGTAGAGGAACTATATGTTAGTTTCAATTGCCAGGAGAAGGTGTGCAGCTTTTTTCTGGTTAACTACAAAGCCTCACACACTTATCTGTGCTTTGCAGGAACACTATTCGTGGCCTTCTTCATTCTAATGGCAACTGCTAACAGGAAAGAAGATTATTATACCATTAGTGGGTACCTTATTAAAAACACTTGACTGTTCATTATGGTGGACCTTTGGCTATAATGAACATGGCAGATCCCTCCCACAGATTTAGATTGTCATTTTATTTATTTATTTATTTAAAATTTATATCTTGCCCCTCCTGCAAGATATGGGGAAAAACCCCCACCCCACCC
>QEPC01014420.1:3765828-3919202 GCA_003113815.1 Sphenodon punctatus | reverse complement strand
TGCAGATGGCTCGACCTCATCCAAGCCCCCACAGCTGACAGGCACTGGGAAAATAAGAAGACTGCATGGCCTGGGTCGATGGAAAAGGAGAGCTAGAGCTGAGTGTCATCAGCATACTGATGACACTGCATGCCCTGAAACCCCCTCACGATCTCCCCTAATGGCTGCATATAGATGTTAAACAAGAGGGAGGACAGAATGGCACCCTGCGGGACTCCAAATGTGAGGTCCCGGGGGGAGACGTACACTCCCCCAAGACCACCCGGTGAGTTCTCCCGAAACCAGTCCAAGACCGTTCTGCCAATTCCGGCACGGTCCTGCAGGTGAGTCACCAACACCTCATGATTGACTGTGTCGAGCGCAGCCAAAAGATCTAGCAGTACCAGTAAGATCTGATGACCCTAGTCCAATGCCAGATGAGATTGTCAACCAAGGCCACCAATGCCGTCTCCGTACCATACACAGGCTGATACCCAGACTGGGAGGGATCAAGGAAACCAGTGCGGTCCAGATGTTCCTGGAGCTGCCGTGCCACAGCCCGTTCAAAAACCTTCCCTAAAAAGGGAAGGTTAGTGACCGGCCGATAACTGGCAGGAGCATCAGCGTCAAAAGATGGTTTCTTGAGCCAGGGTCTAACCACAGCCTTCTTTAGGCAATTAGGCTCCCTGCCCTCCCAAAAGGAGGCACTAACCACCCCAGCCAGCAACAACCATAATGTCTCCTGGCTAGCTTTCACCAGCCAGGATGGGCATGGATCTTGCTCACAAGTAGTGGCATGAATAGATCCCAACAAGGACTCCACCTCGGCAGGCGACACCATCTGAAACCGATCCCGCAAAACAAGACAGGACAGGGCATCCATAGCCCCAAGATGATCCTCTGCAATAACTGTGGTACCGAAATCGTGGCAGCTGCGAGCGATCTTATCTACAAAGTACTCGATAAACCGGCCACAGCAGTCACTGGATTGCTCCAGGTCCAGGTGCAGGCAGGCAGGACTGACCAAGCTTTTCACCATCCTAGCTTTTCACGTCTGCTGGACGTGACTTTGCAGATGCAATAAGGGCAGCAAAGAACTGCTTCTTTGTTGCCTGCACCGCCACAGCATAGGCCTTTAAACTACTCTTATTTTGCGATCGATCAGACTGGTCACGAGTCCGGCGCCACCGTCGCTCTAACTGCCTGCTCTCCCGCTTCACCCACTGCAGGCCCTCAGTAAACCAAGGAGACCTGAGGGAGACTCGGGAGGGCAGTGGACGCCTGGGAACCACTCTGTCAATGGTCTCGGCCAACAAGGTGTTCCAGAAGGCTACGAGATCATTGACAGAGCAGGTGTCAAGGTCCAGGGGAAACTCTCCCAGAGCATTCCAGAACCGATCCGGTTCCATAAGTCTCGGGGGCAGACCGATCTAATAGGTCCTGCACCCTTCCGGGGGCTATCATGCGCCAGGATGCACGCCTTAAGGAGGTAATGGTCAGACCATGACAAAGGCTCTACCCCCTTAACTCCTACTAACTGATCCCCGCCTCAAGGTCGGTGCAGAAAACCAAATCCAGTGTATGTCCCTCCTCATGTGTGGGGCCAGAGATGATTTGGGACAGGCCCATGGTTGTCATGGAGGCCATGAACTCATGCCTCGCTCCTCCAAGATTAGTGTCAGTGTGGATATTAAAGTCCCCCAGGACCACTAGTCTAGAGGTCTGGAGGATCACATCTTACACCAATTCAGCAAGAGCATGTAGGGATGCCACCGGGCAGTTGGGTGCACGGTACAGCAGCAGTACCCCTAATCTGCGCCCGGCCAAATCCAACACAAGATGGAGGCACTCAACACCTGGTGGAGCTTGCACCGGATATCTCCTAAAAGACAGTGCATCCTTGATAACAATGGCTACCCCCGCCCCCCCCGCAAAGCTGATGCTGCACAGAGAACCCAGCTGGAACAAGATCGGCCAAGATAGGACCCGATTCATTGTCCAGCCAGGTCTCTGTAATACACGCACGGTCGGTGTCCCACTCCGGGATTAACTCCTGGATAGTAGATGACTTATTGACAACCGACCTCGCGTTTAACGAGGTCACTGATTTTCCTTTTGCCATTCCAAACCCTTCACTATGATGAAAAAAAAAACTTAGATCCCAATAAATCTGTTATATCAAAGGTGCAAAGCACTAGAGATTTGGGCAGTGCTAACACACAAACATGCCTAAATGATGCATTGAAGACATGATGCATACAGGTGTCCTAATCTCATGTTTCCAGGTTTCAGACAAACTTTCTACTCATATTTACTCAATAAATCGATGGGAAGAAAAGTCATTAGAAACCTAAATATAAGGGAAGAACAATGCTCTGAGAATTAAAATAGATAGTATGGGACAGTTAACCAACGAAGTCCCTTCTCGAATAGGAGTGAGGCAGGGATGCCTATTGGCTCCTAGTTTATTTAATTTTTTCCTGAATGATCTGATTCTGCGTGTTTCTGGTAAGAATTTTTATCCCCCTAGATTGGCAGATCATCCTGTAGGAATACTTCTGCATGCAGACGATGCAGTCCTTTTATCCCAGACAAAATTAGGGATGGATAGACAGCTAACAGAACTAATGGATTACTGCTCTACTAATAAACTCTATCTTAATTATGCAAAAACCAGAATAATAAGTTTTGGTAACAAAAGGAAAAAATATACTTGGAGGGTTGGAATGAAAATCATAGAGCAAGTTGATACCTACAAATATCTGGGTATCATTCTTAGTAAATCTGGCAGCTGGGAAGCCCAGACAAAATCAGCCATAAATAGCGCAACTGGTAGGGGCTCCGCTATCTTGAGCTATTTTAGTAAAAAGGGAATTAATAAAGAGATGATGGCCTTAAAAGTCTTCAATGCAAAGGTTGCTGCGCAACTGTTTTATGGAGCGCAGATTTGGGCAGTAAAACGCCCATACAATCTGGACAGAGTCCAGTCAGTATTCTTAAGGAAGCTACTCCAACTACCTATGGGTATAGCTTCTGCAGCCATTAGGCAGGAATTAGGCCAACGGAGATGGAATATGCACGTTCCAAAATATGCCTTGTTTCTCTGGCTGCGCACTGTACTGCTGCCTCAATTAGGGCTATTTCCCTACCTTGCTAAGGATCCTTTCAAATCTTCATGGTCAGGTACCATACTGGGATTTTCACAAATATACTTCCAGGGTAAAAAACTCACAGTGGTTAAATCCGAAATTTACCAGCGCATAGATGATTTTGCCTATCAAGAGGATATGTCAGCAATCAAGGCCTCACCTTCTTTGGGGAGGTATTATGATCTTCTCCCCAAGATCTGGCAGCCGGCCAGATATTGGCAGGATAAATTATCTGCAGGCCTTACCAAAAAATTTCTCTTGGCCTGTTTAAATGCCCTTCCCACCAGGGTTATGGAGGGACGCTGTACAGCAGTAACCTTTATCGACCGGCTCTGTCCATTTGATCAGCAGCAGATCGAAACTGTAACCCATTTATTAACTGAATGCCAACTATATAACGAGATCAGAATTCAATATTTGAATCCGATATTACTCAGATACTGGGAAGAACTAATTCTGAACTGCTTAAAATCTTATTAATTGATCAATCACCTGAGATCACTCAGGCAGTTGCAACATTTTTATTGAAGGCTTTTATAAAAAGGGAATGTTATCTGAACTTTAAAGCATTTATCCCTTAGTTCTTTTATTAATGATTCATGAATCCTCGTTGCCCAAATTTTGGACAGCCTGGTTACAATGTATATAGCAATGCGGGGTATTGCTTATTTTTTAATTTTTTTAATTTATTTTTTAAATTTATATGTAGTTACTGTTCTATGTCTATTTATGTTGTCCAGAAACAAAACTGAATTTTTCTTTGTTTTGTTTCTATGTACGAGCCGTGTAGAAATCTTTTTTGGGTTATGGCCGTATGGCTATGCCCTGTTTTATAACAATAAATTGAAAATTGAAAGGGAAGAACAGGACTAGGGCGATGTACAGACAGCTGAGATGAACAAGTAGGTGCCATTTCCTGTTCATAGAAAAAGCTACCAATTTAATTACTGCAACCTCTACCCATGATAGGTGATACAGAGATAAATTACAACTATCAGCTTCACGCAGAAGATTCTGTTTCCCACTGACCAACCAAAAGACTGTATTGAAGCATGATCTGGATGTTGGTTAAATAATTTGTGCTGAGAAATCAAACACATCCATTCTGTGGCCTAGTTCTCCTGTGTCATTGGGTGTCTTCAAATGGACACCTGTCCCACCACTGCCCTGCCTTACCCCCAGGCGGACCTGTCCGTTTAAAGGTGGTCTGCCAGATGTGGAGGCGGAGCAGGGGCAGGGCGCTGCTCTGGACATTCCAGAGCACTGCCAGTGAAGCAGGCAGCCCAACCCCAGGGCAGTGGGCAGAAGCAGGGCTGTTGTCCGTCTGCTCGACGGACAGCCAATGCAGCCCTGCTCTCAGCAACACCATAGCATTGCAGATGATCTGTCCACAACGCTATGGTGTGGGGCAGGTGGACCGTGGGCTCTGGAAGCCACCGGGTCCATTTAAAATGGATTCAGGTGTGGCAGCAAGCATGGAGACCTCCAGACTTGCATACCTCCGGACTTGCTCTGGGGTTGCACACTTCTCGTCCATGTGAAAATACATATTGTCTTTGGGCTGTTTGCATTTTAGCTGGATCTCAGTCTGATCCCTTCAAAATCCTGTCAGTGCTCAGCTGACTGCCACCCATGCACTCACCTTTTCTAATGTAAGTAAATTAGGCTAATACACTCAGCATTAGGAGTGTATTGTGTAGAGTACACAGAGAGTACGGTGTTAGGAGAGTTACTGTTAGTAAGCAGGACCGTGCCTCCCTTATTTGGGTATGAATTCCAGTGCCATGCATTTAGAATTAGAATAGAGTTTGAAGATGGTCAGGGTTTGTACCAAAGGATGTGAATTTAAATGTTTTCCAAGGATAAATGAGTATGTTAAATAATGCACAAGTATTTAGAGTAAAATTAAAGTGACAAGTCACTCTGTAAATAAAGGCACTTAAGCTACAGTCCTTAAAGTGCTCCACCAGTGTGCTTGGATGATTTGGCTGTTCGTCACCAGTAAGGAGCTGCAGAGTGGTTCTGATATTCTGTTTGCTGACCGGCAAGAAGCAGGATTACCTGGTTTATATAACTGTCACTGTCGTTGTGCCTACACTGTATTAAAACTGCATCTCATAGACAAAAATGTCACCTTGGATACAATTTACAGTAAAGTTTATGCCACCTATTAATCTAATTGTTTCTGACAGCATAAGCCATCACATTCAAGATCTTTCAAGAAAACCACCCATATATTTTGAAAGCATAGTAACCAATTGAGAAGTTGTGGCTATGTAAGTGGTACAATCCACCAAGAAGATAAATGCTTTACAGACCAACTGTTTGTTTTTAGAATCCTTTCTCCTCCACTCCCCCCCTTCCCCCCAAAAAAAATTTGTTTGCAGTTGAATATGCCAGTGGGCAGCAGATCCTGTACCCAATATGCATTGCTTCCAAGGAAAAGTTGTATCAACATGCTGTGTGTTCAACATCTTTACCTGAAGAATGTGTCTATAGATAGGGAGTGTGTTGGAGGTGGGAACTACAGAAACTTTTCCTATTGTGGAGCATGGTACAACTCCTCCTTTGCTGGTTAAGCTCAGCTGAAAGATGCTGAGACTGGCTTGATATGAACCTGCCCCATTTTTACTGACACCTGGTGCTGACACTATTGTTAAAATTCTGTGTTGCAAAGCCATCTTTACAACCTTCCCAGTATGGGCTATTCTTAGTGTAAAGTAAAGCATCCAGGAGCTTTTATAGTCTTTTAATATCACTGGTATACAAGTGCCATAATGGGTGGAAGTATCTATTTCAAGAGTCTTTGCACTCTAAGAACACAAAGATTAGGCTTATGGCTGACCCTTGTACATGGACCGAAAGGAGAAGTTTGCTGTAATCCCTTCTCATCCTTGCACTGAGTCAGCTAAAATTGAGGGACTGTTTTACAGCAGGATGGAGAATATATGTTAAATGAAAAAAAAAAATGAACTAAACAAGCTTACTTCTTTGGTCGTGTTTGTCTAACAGACATAAAAGAATAAACAAAACGAAGTGGAACTAACAATTCATGTACTGAGTACAAATTCTTACATTGGGGGTAGTCACTGTCACAATCCTCTTTTGGCTGGTAGGCAATCTGAGACATCCCCGACTACTACAGCCTGAGGTCGAGGAGTAAGACCACAACAACTGTGTTATATTTATATATTAGCATCCTGACTCCACTGGGAAGTATAATAGTCTGTGGAATGGAAAAGCTAGATGTTTGCCCCCTCTTTATGCCCACATAATTTACTGGGACTCACATAGCATTCTTCTTTGTAACTGATGGGCCACTTTTCTCAGTGTGTGAAAAATATTTTTGGAGAGCTGGAACCATGAGCAGTCTTGGCTGTGACTGGGAACAGATTGTGTTTAGTGAGGAGCACGTGAAAGGCTGTGGCTGTATAATAATGGGCATTCTCTCTCCGCCTCCTCTCTGCAGCTACAGACTGTTGATTTAGTCTTTGTGGGCATCGTTTCCCCTGGTTTTCCTGCTTCTCGACATTCTTTTCCTGTTTGGTACTAAGCAGTAATATGTTAGAAAGAGAAAATATTTTCTGTTCCCTCAAATCTTGTGGCTTAGAAACTGAGGGTGTTTTCAGACGTGACGGGGTGGCTTCGACCCATCACGGAAACAACCCTGAGATTCCCCGCCGGGATCACTCCGGCACGGCCAACAGACGTGCCGGGGGATCCCAGCGGGGAATCGGAGAGGGGGTGGGCCCACGCGGTGCAACGTGCGGCCGCACGGCCCCGCCCCCTCCACGCTCCCTCACCACCCGCCCTCTGGGGAGACGGGCAGGCGCCGCGGGCAATGCGGCCGCAGCACCTGCCCGAAATGACCATGGGCCGGAATCCCGGTGGGGATTCCGGGCCGTGATCCCCATCCTGACGTGATGGGCCCCTTCATCCCCACCAGGAATCACCTTCACCACGCAATCAGCGCCGGCCTCGCGGATTCAGCCGATCGCGTGGTGAATGTGATTTCCGGCGGGGATTGAGCGCGGTAAACATCTGGAGGGGAACTTCCGGTTCCCCAACAGACGTTACGGGACCATTCCCCACCACAGGTTGACTGTGGTTGAGCGTGATCTCGTAACGTCTGAAAATACCCTGAGTTGTGTGATCAAGGGTGAATTCTGTGGGAATGCTAACTGACAGACATGGGCAACAAACATGGGTTGTGTTACTTCAGAGCAAGGATAAACTTCCATTCTCCTGGCTCTCCATCCTGGTAAATGACACAAGGACAGAAGGGACAACAAGACACTACATTTCCTTGACCGCAGAGGCTGCTTTCTTCTCTTCTCTGCATGCAGTGGTGTACAGGGACATGGCTATAGCTCTGTATTCCCCTTGCATGACAAGAGTACACAAAGGGACTTGCATAACTGGGATGGGATGGGCTGGGGGGGGGGTCAGTGGTAGGGGAGAGTAATATGCTCTTTACTGCTTTATAAAAAAAACAAAAACGTGTACTCCCACACACACAGCAGAGTGTGTGTCTCTGGGCAACAATCCTAGTCAGAATGAAGCTTAGTTTAAATAGACCATCTAGATCTAGATTGTTGACTGTTCGGGCGCATTCTGACGTGCATTTAATTCGCACAGCAGTGGCGGCGGCATCGTGCGATTTAAAGCAACGCGCACTTCCGGGTTGGTGTGAATGCACCTAGTGCGCACATTTTAGCGTAATGCAAACTGTTGGAGTGCGGTATAGTTAAGAGGTGGTTTCAATAACATGGATCAGTTCAATCTCTTAAAAAAATTGTATGACACTCATTCACACAAGATACTGCCATTGAGAAGAGCTAAGTAGGCTTCACAGACAGTGAGGGCTGATCATCTGTGTGGTTTACACATACATCCTGTTATCAGATTTTTGTGTGTAATTCTCACTGAGCCAAACCTTAGTTTCCTTTTTCAGGCTATGTTCTCATTAAGGTCACTTTCAGACCTCCCCTCCCCCCTGCGTGCATATTTTGGCTGCGGGAGGAAATGTGCAAGCCAGGATATGTGCAGGGTTTGGCCGGTCTGAAAGCCCCCCCTGCGCAGCTTTCCCGGCAAACACCCGCAGTGAAACAGAGCTGGATTTCCTGCTCTGTATCGCTGGGGGGGGGGGGGGCTTTCAGACCAGCCAAACCCCACGCATATCCTGGCTTGAGCATTCCCTCCTGCAGTCAAAATATGCGTGCTGGGGTGGGGGGGGGCAGGTTCCATGAGAACTTAGCCCATGGAAGGACTTTATACTAGATTGACAGAGAAACACAACACAACACAACTTCACCCTTCTTAGGCACGATTATTCTGTGTTACCCAAGAGTGCACCTTACGTTACCCAAGAGACATCATTACACAAGGCTAAGTTACTACTTTTGTATTAGACCCAGGGCAGCAAGGGCATAGCTATAATAGGGTCAGACAGTGCAGTGACACCAGGGCCCCTGAGACTGAGGGGCCTATGCTCCCCGATGCAGCTGTGTCCCCTCCTGCTGGGAGGGGGACAAAGGACCCACTCCACTTCTGCACCAGGGACCATTTGAAGCTAGCTATGTCACTGCACCTTTGCACCACACCTTTTGTTTGTGCTCCTGCACTGGGGGTTCCTGTAGGGAGAATGGGGCCGGCTTTCATCTCTCAGGAAAACAAACAAACAAACCATTGGGTTTATTTGCCAGCCATTATCATTTCCACTGGTTTCATGGCTGCTTTATACCTGCATAGTTAGTATAACATGGCCTTGGGGCAGTTACAAATTAAGACTAGTGTATTTATTAAGGACTGCATGTTCATCTAAGATGAAATGAGCTCCGAGTTAATCTGCATGGCTTTTTGATCTGACAACCACAGGGAATTTAAGAAAACTGTCTTGGGACTCCCATGCAGTTTAAAATAATTTTAGTACCTAAAAAAACCCCTCTCTTTTTCTCCTTTCAAATTTTGTTTCTGTTTTTGCGACATGGCATTTCGATGCAATCTAGTATACACAAGGCAAACACCCTTGTCAGCCAGTATTTGCAATTATTTCAGTTGGCATCAAAGAGTGAAGATAAGCCACCTCTGGCTATGTCATGCGTGACAATGCCACTTTATTGGTAAGAGCGAGCCAGCCATCCAATTGTGTAGATTTAGCAATCAACCATCTAAAAGTGGAAATAAAAATAAAAATCTCGCTTCATTCATTTTTACTTCCCGCCCCACTAGATTTGCTTTGTGATGCAGTAGGGGAAATGATGTGACTATCCCTTTAAAAGCCATCATACCAATCAGCAGGTTTAACTGTCAAGCAAGCTGATGTAAGGTTCTTTGAATTACTGAGTGAGGGATATTCTTCCTGCCAGGTCCTGTCCCCTGTAGGCACTGCAGAGAAGTATTATAGGGCAGTCCTTACCTTGGGAATTAGCCTGCAAGACCCCAATGCTGTCATCAAACTGCATAGATTTGATGTTGAGTGACGCCAAGATGCATTCCTTGTCCTGCAGCGAAGCATCATCAATATTATTCTGATTGGCTGACAGGATAACGCACATGTCGCAGAGGTTGATGTTGACAGCCCTTAAATCAGCCCGACTTAATGGTGTACCCTTCGGCACAGAGGAAAAAAAGGGGGGGTGGGGAGGAAAGAAAAACAAATTAAAGATTGAGAAGGAGCTTTGGGAAATTATTTAACAAGTATCTTTTTTATGCTCTGACATTAAGCTGGTCTAACTATGTGCCAGGGAATAGGAGATGTGTGCTAATCTAAAGGGTAGTTGGTGCTGATGGCAGCATTTTAGGTTCAGTCTTAATACTCAGTCAAGCTATTACTAACAAACAAGAAATAGGAATAATGCCAGCATTCCACATCTCATCTGTGACTCGAAATTGTCTTGATTTAAGTCACCATCATGTGGCAACCTCTGGCTTTCTGAATATAATGAAGGGTGTGTTCTAAATGTCTGTTTATCTAATACCAGGTCACACAGGTCTCAGGCAAAAGAATAACAATTTAAACAGGAAATCTTTCTGTGTCTAACTACAATCAAGATAAGGCTATTTGTTTAAAATGTGTACTACCTCAAGCAATACACAAGAAAGGTTAATCTTTTTCAAGACATTGGGTTTTTTTGTTTTGGTTCTTCTGCGAGCAAAACACACTGATATTTAAAGTTACATGATTAAAGCCTTTGAAACAGAAACAAGACACTAATTTAACAGGCACAATTCATATAACACTCCATGTAACCACAATTGCCTATCGGATAATGCAGTATTTAAAATGAAATGTTGTGTCAATGAAGATTTCCCCCATAACCAAAAGCAATCAAGCTACAGTGCTTAACATACTACATTGTATACATAAAAGACAATTTACCTTACACCTGAAATTACCAGTATCTTAAGTTGCAGAGTATTATATCTAGGGAACAGGAGTAGTTTTTGCAGCTCCATTCATTAGAAATTGGGTTCACACAGGTGTCAGACATGTAGCTCTGTCAGCTTTGACAGTTACTCACATACCCTGGTGCTAAAAAGAAAGATTAAACCATCCTCTTCTGAAGATTGTGTGTCTGGGACCTCTGGCTCCATAGAACATTGACAGTCATGACCCCAACCAAGTCATGATCACTCATGGAGGCCAACCTTTGCTGAACTCTGTGAGCATATTTGAGAAATATTTGAGAAGTCAGCAATGCCCATGCTACCATTCAGAACCAAAGGCCACATTCCTCCACCATTAAAGTGAATGAAAGTTTTGCCACTGACTTCAATGGGTGGAGGTTTGCACCCCGAGTATCTTTAAGAAGATGACTGGATTGTAAGTGTGGTGGGAAAGCGATGTGCTTAGTTAAAAACTTAAACATAGTACCATGAAGAGCCATGTATGGAGAACTGTTTTACACACATTTATGGAAAGCCTGAATCTAATCTCAGTTAACAGCAATTTCCCATCAATATAACTTCACTAGGTTCTTAATATTTACACCAGATCAGAAGCAAGCTGATATTCTATACTTTATGCTGCTTTGGGTGAGACATGAGAATGTCTCCTGTAGAAAACAGACAAGAGAAGGAGACTAGTTGTAAAATCCTTCAAAATTCCTGGATTATTTTAAAAATATAAGGCAGTTCAATATTCTGCACCACTTTAAAGGTGCATTAGGAAAAAGATAGTTCTGAAGTAAATAAGGGGCTGGATGATTCAGAAATAGCCTGGATGCTTCTGTATTATAGAGTCAGAGGCCATCCTGCATCAGGGTGCAGAGCTGATGCACAAAGCGCAGCCCAGACAGATGTGAGGATTTGAATCTTGTAGTATCTCCCTGGTTTACAACAGTTATTAATGACGGTTAATAATGAGTACCCCTGATAGCCCCTTAGCACCAACACAGCTGAACTCTCACACATTGTCAGCAGTATTATTAACTAAATGTTCTGATTGGTGAATCTTTATTCAAAGAAATTTGTCTTTCAAATCCAAGGCTGAGTTTGCAAGAACAACAACAAAAAAATGTACACACAAAAAGTGTGTTTTGGAAACATTCCCCACTTGTATGTTGCACTCTGTTCAGTGGGTGTAAAAAGCTATGCAACTGAAATTCTGTGCTCACTCATATTGGCGTTAGCATTGTGTTAACTGCACAAGTGTAAACGATAATGCAAGGTAGTGAAAAATGAGTCCTCTGCAATTCCTGTACTCATTGTGGTTATTAAGTCCGTACCATCCAATTGTAAACCCCCTTAAAGAAAGGAAATGCTACTGTCACACTGTTGAATAAAGGCAAGCTAGCAGGCCAGCATGTAAAGGTCTTTATAGATACAGATAGATGAGGTGGACAGACAAATAGTAAATAAAAATATTTCCAAAGGTTTTGCAGACATAAATAATGTCATAAGTAACTACTGTCATTCTGTCAGAAACATCACAACATCAGAACTGGCTACATGCAGGGTGGTGGAGTGAATGTTCAATAGAGAACAGCTAATACATTTGATAGCAGCTGAAATTCATCCTTGATGAGAGACTGAATACTGCTGCAGATTTCTTCTAATAAAGTCTCACAGGGCTCAGTTTTCATAGCTACAGCAAAGGGAAAAGGCTAAGTCCTGAGGCCCATATCCAGACAAAAGTAAAAGCTTAAGATCAAAGTCAATATTATTCTGTCCAGTTGGTGTCTTTAAAAAAAATAAAAATATCAGTAATGTGGCTTTAGACTTACAGGCAAGATTGAAACCTTAGGGAAGTTATGCAGTGTCTCCCATTCCCTTTTCAGGTATTCGAGTGAACCCACAAACACAATGTGTTTGAGTTCGTGATAGTGAAAGTTGCTGGCTCGTAAAGGCATCACTAGATTTCTTACTCCAATCAGTGCTGATTTCACATCACCAAATATGCAAACGACCACGTGTCCACTTAAAACTGTCATAGCAGCTTCACTCCGGGTCTGAAAAATACAATAAAAGAAGGGAACTCATGTTCATCGATAAAAGCTAAGAAAAATATATTCTTGTAACTATCATTCATGCAGAGGGAAGCAGGATGGCATCAGCAAGTTTTTTTAATGTTTATTATTTAGTATTTGTTGAGAGGTAATTGTCTGCCCAGTGCTGTTACTGTTAGTCAAAGGAAAACATAATCCTTGCCTTAAGAAGCATAAACTGCTTTCACACCTTACAAAATGGGCTATTATAACAACTTGAGATAATACTGGGTATTATAATTACACAATTTTTGTGATGTGTGAATGCACTATTCCCCTTTTATGCTGCGAGATCTTGGGTCATTGTAAGAGCTACCAAATGTGGCTTTTACAATAACCCGAGATGTTGCAGCATAAAAGGGGAATAGTGCATACACACATTACAAAACTGCAGCAATTATAATACTCTCTATTATCTCAAGTTATTATAATATCTCATTTTGTAAGGTGTGAAAGCAGCCTTTTACAATGACCCAAAATCTTGCAGCATAAAAAGAGGAATAGTGCATTCACACTTTACAGAACTCCAGCAATTATAATACTCTGTATTATCTCCAGTTATTATAATAGCCCATTTTGTAAGGTGTGAAAGCAGCCATAGAGGCTAAATGGGAAGAGAATAGGACTAAATTCTGGTCTTGCTCACGGGATTGCTGAATCCTGTACCCATGTGGTGTTGGAATGCCCTGTCTATGCTTTCCTAGGAACAGATATTTGACCCCTCTATTGAGGGATATTTCTTTCGCCTCCTCTCCCATGTTATTCCTGAAATTGTTTGAGCCTTCTGATTCTATTGGGTCTAGGAATGTGGCAGTTTTTTGTGAAATGGCGTTACGTATCTGGAGGAACTTTATAGATAATGGCTAACTTAGTGAGATATGTATATGCTTTTATGTTTTTAAGGAATCTGATTTTGGATTTTGTTGTAATATTGTATTTACTGCTTTATAAGAATATATGGGAATGTTTTAAAATTTACGTTGTAACAAATTGTAATAGCCTTATGGCTGCACAATAAATTTAACCTACCTACCTGGTCTTGCTCATGCTGATGTGGACCTAGAATAACACTCTGCTCACTGCACTGATGTTGCTGTACATTTAGTGGAGAATTGAGTTTGGCCCACTGTGCATTTGGAGACCTGACGGTGAATTTATCACAAAGTGATGAAAAGTACTACTTTCTTAGTGGAATTAATGTTTAAAGGCATCAATTGTTCACGAAAGAGAAAAGGTGACTTAGGAGATGCTTTCTGACCTAACAGGCAAATGGAAGAAAACACGGAACGGCATGTAGAAGAACCATAAGGAGTACAGTCAGTTGTGGTCTTGAGTTAATCCACATTATGAATTATCTAATTTTGGAACCTTAAATTACATTGCTGCAACTATGAGATTTAATACCAGAAGTGAAACACAAACTTGTGAAGTGTAAAATACAATCTGTAGAGAAACAGTGGCCAGTGTGAGAAAATATGAAGTGCCTATACACAGTATTTGGAAAGCTTGTATTTACCATATGTCCACATTAGGAGAATGAGTGTTTGAGTGGGAGACACACCATAAACCAAGCACTATGAGTTCTGGAGATACTTAACGTCCAGTTCTCCAGTCCTGAGTGACATTGACGTGAGAAAAGAGTTAAAGCCCAGATGTTGGGAAAGTCTTCCTACAACTTTGGCTGCAGAAACTTATGGAAAGAATTCCACTCATCTGCACTCAAAGTTTCCAGTTTGTTTTCAAAGGCTGTAGTGGTATTCATGCAGACATAGGGTGAAAACAGACATGACGCTAACCATCCTTTAACCACCCTTGGTGGTCATTTATGCATGGGTATTTTTAAACGTTACGGTACCACACTCAACCACGGTGAATCCCCCGTAGTGGTCGATGGTTCCGTAATGTGTGTTAGCGCACCGCCAGATGTTCCCCATCCGGGCACCACCTCCGGGCACCACCTCCGAACGTGTTGTCAAAGTGATTCCCGCCGGGGGTGAACACCCGGTGGGAATCATTTTTTGCCCCAACAGAAGTGACGTTACCATGCGCAACCACGGCGGGATTCACCATGGTTGAGCATGGTAACGTCTCGTCTGGCCCCTGACCACGGCCAGGAATTAGCGGCCATGCTCGCCGCCGATTCTGGGCCGTGGTCAATACCCCATGGGGTGGGTGGCCTCGGGAGCATGGGAGGGCGAGGCTGTGTGGCCGCACGTTGCACCGCGCAGCCCCTCCCCCTCCCCAATTCCCCAGCGAAATCTGCTGGTTTGTCTGTTGATGGGCCGGCCAGATTCTGCCGGGGAATCAATAGGGTGATTCCGTGATGGGGCCAATAGGGCCCCCGTCACATCTGAAATCGCCCCATGTTTCAGGGCTGCATAGGGCACCAATACAGCCATGCAACATGCATAAATAACCACCAAGGGTGGTTAAAGGGTGGTTAGCGTCATGTCTGTTTTCACCCATAGTAACTGCCAGTTCAAACATTTTTCCTGGGGCTGCCAGTGGTGGCTCTAAAGTTCCTTTAGCAAAATGGGAATGTTGACTGGCAGAATGCTTTTCCTTCTCCATTACTGTTTCATAGTAATGATGATGCTTGAGTTTGGACACAAACTATGGGCCTGACTTTCATTCCACTAAGGTCACTGTCCACGTCTTTGGCAAGATAACAGGTATATATGGAATTCATGCTACTTTAAGGTCGCTGTATTGCAAAAGTTGTGTTTAGGGGTTTAAATTGTAAATAGGGCTGATTCGAAAAAGCCCTTCCATTTTCGCAGAATAGTTTCACGAAAACAGAACAGCTCTCCAAATCTTCGGTCAGAATTCCAATCAATTGAAACTTCCTATTGGAATTCTAATCAGCCATTTTGCACATGTGCAAAATATTGCCAGCTGTACTCTATATGTGCAGAATGGTGGCTTCCATACAAGTGGTGGCTGCTGTAAACAGATGATCTGAGTTTATTTATTTTATTTATTTATTTATTAGCATTTCTATGCCGCCCCCCTCATGCCATGGCATCTCGGGGCGGCTAACAATACAATAAAACAATAAAAAACATTAAAAACCGACATCAATTTTAAAATAATTTTTAAAAAACCAACCTCGAAGTTGTGCTTTACAATGCATAGAATAATTTTTTATCTATTTTAAAAACTAGAGTCTGACCTATCGTTCTTGTTGCAGCACAGAAGAGGGCTTCTTACATACCCCTCCCTCAGCCCCCACAAATACCAAGCTGGAATCTGCTGGGGTCCACTCTCCAGTATAAAGTGGAGAAGCTGCAGGTCTGCCAACAGCCTCTAATGTTTCTCCTGGAAGTCAGATATAGATAGGGCATTAGCAATATAACTAGAGGGAAGTATTTGGGATATTTTGTATCATGAAAAGAGCAGTTGAGTGGATAGAAATCTGACACAGCACATCGGAATGATTTTCAGAATGTGCTTTCTTTTTCAAGGATAAGGATTAGATTTGGATTAAACCCTTCCCATGGCAATGTCAGCAGTGTATACAACTCACACACTGAGATACTGGCTATATAAAATCTCTAACAAAGGTAATAAGTCAAGTCTTAGCACTATTTTGCTTCACCAATGGATGTCACTCGTGTATCAAAATCATGCTAAAAAGTGGAAATCCTTTGCCTATAATATGGAGCCCAAGTATTATTTTTAGTGAAAGTGCTTGTAAAGGAAACAGAATATTAGTACAAAGATGCTCGTTGTGAGGCACAGAATAGAATTTGCCCAAAATACTTCTCTGAGAGACACCAGCGTAACTCCATTAATTTTGTGTACCTGGGAGGGAGCAGAATAAGGCTCCATACTGAAAATGCTGACACACAACAGTTTTGCAAGGGGCTAATCATTTTGGTCGCAGCTGATGGCATCTAGTGAACATTATCCATTTCATGTGTTTAAAATTCAACAAATACTTAGGAGGTTTTACAAGCCCAGAGTGGTTAAGAAACTGCCGGACAGAGCTTGCAGACAGTTCTGCTCTGAAAAGAGACAATGTAAAAACAGCACCTTCCCTATATATTCAACAGACATTCTCTCTACAGTGTTACCGGGGTAGGGGAATCAGATGCACGTACGTTCACCCTGCCACTAGGGAGCGAGGTCAGAGCAAGGAGCGACCGGAGACGAATGCCCGTCAGGATAGTGTTTGGGCTCTCACCTCTAATTAAAGAGAACGAGCCCCTATCATTATAGGGCGCTGATGACCACGGACCCATGGTTGCCCCACACGCGCTCGCACACTCAGCACACCCACGGGGCTGGGAGCGTGGGGAATTCACCCTTGGGGTGCAGGGCCCCAGGAAGGGGGGAAAAGGGAAAGGGGAGCGGGCACTCACCTCCAAAGCTCAGGACACCAATACAGGGAAAGGCAGGGCACTCACTCTCTCACGTAAATTCACTCTCACCGTCACACGTTCAAAGGATTGCAGGTTCTCAACGAGGGTTCACACACACGGGCAATGCTCAGGCACACAGTCACCTTCCTTTCGGATTCCACACAGAGAGGCCAGTTTCAATTAATCACCAGCGCCGTTCCCCAGGCGGCGCTGGTTCTTATGGCCCAAGCCCCGCCCTTGTACGCGCCCGCAGCCGCTCTGAGCGGCGCTGTGGGGGCGGGGGAACTGCTACATGTTGCGTCCCTAGTGGGGGCGGAGCCTCCGCCTGGCGTTCCCTTACTATTGCTAGGGGCGGTTGTAGGGGCGTTCCCTGCAGCTCCGGGACCTGCCCCTCCTGGTTCTCTGTCCTTGGGGGCGTGGCTCCAGCTCCCGGCCCCACCGTCACTACGTGCGGGGGGCGTGAGGCAGCCTCTAGCGGCGCCGGGGAATCTCCTAACGGCTGGGTTCCCTCCGGAGCGGCCGGAGGGGAGCCCAAAAGAGTTCTTCGCCCCTGCGGTTTACAAGGTGAGGCCGGGGCCTGCGGGGTTTGTTTCAGGGGCCCCCGTCCTCGGTCACCCCGTGCGCCACGTGCACTGCTGACATACAGGGGTTCAGCCAACTGTGTTCACATCAATAAAAATGGTGAGCTTTCACTATTGCCAGAGCCATCATACCTTTGGAACAGGGAAGTGAATTTTCTCCTGGGTCAAGCATTATTAGTAGAATTAAGTTTCAGCTTCATAAAAATCTGTGTAAACTTAAACTTTTCTCATCATACTCTCATCACCACCTGTACAGCTCCCTTAGAGTGTGGTAAGTGTGACTATGTCATATTCCAGCCTTGAACTGGCATTTCTGGGAGTCTGAGGCGGTGGCTGATTCCTCAGCGCTGGCTAGACCAACCTTATCCAGCCTTGGATTACCTGCCTCCTCCCACCCAAACTCCTGAGTGACTGATTGTGCAGGTATAAAAGACCAGACAGTAGCCTCAGGAAGCTGCGTGGAACAGTTTCTGAACCATTGTTCCTGTGAATTCCTATTCCACACATCTCTCTCTGTTTCTTGATCCTCAGACAAGCCTTTCTCCCATTCTTGTCTATCCCACCATGCCCACCTGTCTTTCAACCCGTCTCTGACCCTCAGTCCACCTCAAACTTTCCTCGGACTGACTTCCTGGCTTTGACCCTTGGCTATGGCTTCCTATCCTAACCTCATTTCTGGACCATACTTCTGACACTACCACTTCCCATCCCTAGTTCAGTTCAGTTCAGTTTTTTTGTTTTTGTTTTTTTTCAGTTCAACCCATCCCTAGTCTCGATTTGACTTCCAGCTTTGTTCTTGATTTCCTTGCCCTGGACCCAGCCCTGCTCTCCTCACCTTGACTGCTTGCCCCAATATGGATCTCCTGCCCTGGCCTTCACCCCCTGATTCTCTGGTCCCAAGGCTAGCATTACTCCCTGTCCCAGTCCTAATCCCATTCCTGATTCTGGCCTTGATATCTACTCACATCCTAGTTGTCCCCAAAACCTGACAAACTGGAGAAGTGTAAAACAAGAGCCTCATTTTACTTGCTGGAGGTTTTATTACCGGTAATGGCGCATGAACCTTGAAGAACACAACTTGCAGATCCCTGTTTATGTTTGTACAGAATGCAAATAGAGGGATGCTGCTTTTCCCTAACTGTACAGTGAGAAAATTAAAATGGATTCACTGAGAGATATTAAATGAGGGACCTCTCAATGCCATTTTTACAGTTTTCACTGTAGAACAGCACATTAGGGTCATTCTAGACCTATCTTTTAAGACGTATTTAAAATATTCTTGCTGACATATCATACCATAGCTTAATATAAGTGTGTGACATAGGGTTGCCCCTCTTGACTAACTGAGCACCCAAGAATGCATATTTATTGAAATTGTGCAGACCAAACTCAAACAATATAGTCACTAGAATTGACTGGTTTATTGATAGTTTAAATGCCAATTTTGCAATTCAAGACACTGTCACGGTTATCATTGCAACCCCTGCAGAGCATGGGAAACGATTGTTAGAACAAACCAGGATTGTCACCATTATTGGTTGTACCAGACAATAGTGCAGGGAAAACTAAGACAGCAGGTCTCAGGAACAGCTTTATAAACTGTGACAAAGTGAAGATTCACCAGGGAGCTCATTTCAAATATCATCAGGTTTGTGCATGAGATCTGGAGTTGGTTACTTGCTACTTTTAGGTATGAGTACATGAACACAAATGGCACAAACTTTCACTGAACCTAACAGATTGTGATAGGCCTTCTAATTAGTTTTAATTAGCGGAGTCAGTTTGATGGCTATCCCAGTTTAATGAATGCAATGAACACACAGTATGTCCCATGCAGCATCTTAGTTTGGGAGAGTAGCACTCCCATTTATTCAAGCCTCTTTAAGTGTCTCAACCTATTTGAAAGTGAGGAATAAGCCTTTTAAAAATAGAAAAAGCTATGCTGGCTAATAAGACATACTAAAACCAAGTTTTTCTACTGCAATACCATCTTGTTTTAAAGAAGTAGATGGCCAGTAAATGTTATTTACATTACTATGGCTGTAATCTAGCAAAGTTCCTAAGCAAATGATTTAGCTCATGAGTAGAACCACTGACTAATATAAAAACATAATTGCAGAAACTGGGGACAACTTTCAATGAGTGCTTGCAGGGCTATGGCCTTTTAGAATTACCAACGTTTACAAGAGCAATGGGTTCAAAGTCCATCCATTTGACATTTTGTATTGGAATGCAATGGTTATAAAGATGATGTAAATGACTATATTAATCCATCAGGCTTTTTACAGAACCATTATCTGCACAACTTCTTTTGGGACAGAACTTTGCATATACTCATTCAAGACACCCACCAGAACGACCTTTTCAATCTCCTTGCCTGGACACCAATGAAACATCCCCGTGGAGTCATATTTTTTCACGTTGTCATCCATGTTGTCAATCTGCTCGTTGCCGGGGATTAACAAGGGATCATGCCTGTAAGGGTGGGGGGAAGTCAAGGATAACGTAAGTGGAAAATGTTCTGAATTATGCATGAGAAGATATCCCAAGAGGTATACCCAAACAAGAATAAAAGTAAAACATGAAATTTATTTACATTTGAACATATGCTTTCAACACATCCTCTTTAAAGTTGCTAATAAGATAGATATAGTTTACATTAAATTTGGAGGGAAGAAGGGCAACTAAAGGGAAATATTTTCGGTAACCTTTTAACACCACTAACCATTCAATTTTAAACTGGTTTTCTGTCATCTTCAGGTCCATAAATGTTCTTCCCTCCCACCCCTCCAAAAATAAATATCAAAAGGGTTGCTATTAACATCTGCACTGGAGTAGAAAGGATGGGAACAGAGCCCCATGCTGACTGACTGGCATGAGTATAGAAAGCCAATTACTTGCTTTTACCACATACTACTTCTGACGTGATGCTCTTCGCAGTAAAAGCTTTAACAGGCTGCACTTTAAATATTTTAGCAATTTGCCCAATCATATTTTGCCTTTCCAAACTGAAGCCCTTTAAAGATTCAGCAGTATGTCATTTTAGAGCAGACTGACTAACAAATGCCCACATCTGGAATACATGATTTTAATACTGAACAACAATGTCCATTTTCTGTGACAACTGTATCTGTGGTAACCGTCTATAAGTGTTTCTGCTGCAGGATTTTCAAACCCTGGGATTCTTGGATGAGAAGCAAGACAGACATATTGGAGAACAAGTTTATTAAAAGAAAAACAGCTGTGAATGCACACACGCACACATATATCTCCACACACCTTTCATGAAAATTTGTTGAGAAGCAACTACTAGGAAAAGAGGATATGTGAGCCATGGAACAGCCCTGAAAATATTCAGTCACCTGTTTACCTTGGGTGACTGAAATTGTTATGTAACCATGAACTGGGCAACTGGACAGGAATAGTTGCGGTGGCTGGGTGGGAAGAGCAATTCACGTGGCTACAGTGTAATAGGCAGAAAAGCAGAAAAGTAAAAATGTTCATCCAGTCTGCAAGTCCTGCTGCATAAGCATAATGGACACGGCAAGATTCTGTTGGAGCCAGGAAGATTGGGGCCCCGTGCAAAATGATCAAATGTGCTCCCTTCTACCATAGGTATGTTTGATGGACACACATGACTCACCCATTAAAAAAAGGAAAATGTTACTTTAATTGATTTCTGATGTTCAATAAAACATAACATTTCCTTCAAGGGCCAGGGTTCCCTGTACTGCAGGCCTGTATATTGTACAGGCTTTGTTATTTCTAGTTTATTCATGGGCCCCAGCCCCCTTGTACTGGGAGTGCCCCCATGAATTGCCACAGGCCAGTTTTCTCCATATTTGAGGTTCTGCAGGCCCACATTTTACACTAGAGCTTCTCAAAGTCATGTTGTCATTTCAAGTTTACCCAATACATGAAGACTTGGTGCAGTTACATACTCTGTACTTGCCTGGTCTGACTTTGTCAGTGAGGAGGCACTGGCTGCAATCCCAAACTGCCTGCACGTGGCACAATGCCCCTGTAATGGGAGTACGCACACTGCACATGGCGCATGGGATCAGACCCACTGAGTCATAGAATCACATGGTTCTCTTAATTAGAATTACGCTCTACAGCAGGCAGTAAGAACTAGAAATAGAAAAGAGAGAACGATAGTCCAAAAATGTTTTTGCACAGAGCTTTTTGGCCATTTTTAGATGGATGCTGTGGGTGGGTGGGTCTCTGTATGCTCGGTGGAGCATATATGCATTTCTGGTGGGTGGAGGTCAGGGGAAGGTTTCGACAGCGGCAGATAGGTGTGTGCCCCCATCCACCCACCGGCCACATGTGCCCCTGCATGGAGCAACTTGGGTTTTCCCTAGTTGCTCTGTGCAGGGAGATTGGTGGAGGTGCACAGGAGCACATGCCCACCCATTACCACTTTTAAATGGGTGGTACCACATGTGTCCACTGTCCAAAAATGGCCTCTGTCACACCAATCTAGAAATGGGTTGCCACTGCACAAAGAAGCTACTGCAAGTGACCCAGTCTGTGCACTTAAAAATATGTACCCACAGTGCCTGACTCCCAAAAATGTTGTGGGCATGGAAACAAAATAGTTAATGGTACACACAAAGGTACAGTACAAGGCTTGTGACTGCAAGTTTTGTGTGTGACATTTATTTATTAGATGTTGCTCTGCAGTGCTGCTGATACCCATATTTGAAAAATTTAGTACTATTTTTAGTTTATTTGAACCAACAGAATGTGCCAAGTCCTTTCCTCTTGTATGAGCTAAGTTTGATTAGTCTATATGTACATCCATAAGAGCTAAATCTGGTCAGTCTATATGTACAGGTTAGCTTCCCCTGAGTTTCACAAGCATATATGACATCATTTTATACTATACCTCCTTTGGCCAAAGGTGTATTGTGATTTCAATGCCATACCATGATTCCACTGAAGTCAATGCCAATATTTCTATTCAATTAATGGGTACACGAGTCAAGATCAAAGGTCAGGAAGAAGGATAGATAACCGGATTCTCCATTCAATTTGTTTCCCCATTTAAACAGAAAGACTTTCAGGCTGTCTCTATTATGACCATTTAGGGTGGAAGAGCATTGTCTGGCAAACAGATTTCTATGAAGAATGCTTCATTTTAAAATAATCTATCTGTCTTAGGGTTTTGCACTGGCATTAATCACCGTAATAGATATGTAAGTGCTCTCCATGTTAATTAAATTGAGAGTACTAATGAGCTTCATGGAGTATCTAGCAGTTGAGCCTTTGGTGGTTGTACAAGGGCTCTCCTTGCAGGGGTGGGGGGTGGGGGAGTACTGTACCGATCAGGAGAAGATGGCCATTTCGATTAATATTCTCCTTGTGATGTGTAAAATTGACCATTTTCAGAAACTGCTGAAAAATCTTGCAGTGGTACAAACTCTGGAATCATCTACACTACTCTGGAAGACTGTAATGCAGCTTGACGTTGTCAGTGGGGAATGTTTTATCCCTGCTTCTGCAACTCTTGATTGTGGGCTTTATTGTCTATATTCCCCAACGTAACTGTTTTGATGGTTTGTCGATGGAAATACTAATTGTACTTTTGTAATTTGTAAATTAGGGTGAGGCAAATAGCCTGAAGGAGGTTTCTTTCATGTTACAAAAGGAGTAAACCGGTAGGGTGAGGCAAGTAGCACAAAGGGGGTTTCCTTCATGGTATGAAAGGGCTTGCACACACAATCATTTACTCCAGAGTAATAACTCATTAGCTCACTTTAGCTTCATTTAACCTCATTTATTGTGTGAACAAAAGCAGGATTAAAGTAGGGTTACCATACCTCCCCTTTAAAAGAGGACACATGAAAAATACATAGTGCAGGGTTGCATTGGTTCCAGTGCAGCCCTGCAATATGCATTTTTCATAAGCATCCTCTTTTAAAGGGGAGGTATAGTAACCCTGGGTTAAAGTGAAGTAACTACCCCACCCCCTTCTGAATAAGTGTCTGTTTGAACAACAGTGAATTGAAGGGTAACCAAGAGTGAATTGAAGGGTATTCTATCTAACACAAAGAACTGCTTCCCAGAATGTGCAGTCATTTACCCTCAGAGCAGCTTCCTCAATGTTTCTGTGAAGTTGAACATTTGCAAAATAAGTTAAGTAATTACCTGAGGTAACCAATATGTGAGCATAGCCTCTGTGTAGGTGTGTGCATTTAACTGTCCACTAATTGGTCCAATTTGTTTTACAGTCAAGGCAAAACATTTTATTTTCTAGAGTATTTACATGTGCTCCAGGCATGTCATCTAAGAATGCAGAAAGAAGATGATTTTTCCAATGATTAAGACATTCTCTGTGCCTGCCACTGAAGCAGGAATAGAAATGTGCATCTCTAGCAGAAATCTCTAATTCATTGCTATTAAAAGTTTCCTACGGATACAGACTAGTGGGCCATTTTAGGGGTGATCAATTTTTTTTCCTCACAAATAATTCAAATATAGTGGTTAAAAATATATTTTTAAATATTTTATCTTCTATTTTCTGGGGAGGGTGCAGGAATGCAGAAGACTCATTTTTAAAAATTCTGTTCAAGTGACTCTGTAGCAGTTCCTCAACCCAAACTGCAGCAATGATGAAGGTCAGGAGCATTCGTTTAATTAGTCAGGTGCTTGCCTGTTTCATGGAAGCTTAGGATAAAAATAAATGTGCAGCCTTCACACTGGCTACATGCTCTGGGAAGGGGCCCCAGCCTTGGCCTGGGATCTTCTGGGGGACCACATCTGGGCCAGCTGCTTACCCAGGCCAGAGCAATAGTGGTTCCACATCTGGAGGGTGAGAAATAGACATGGCGGTAAGTCTCCGGCCCAGGGGGCCCCCTGTCATATCTATTATCACCCCCAGTCTACAAATCAAGGGTATTTTATCTTTGAGTAAAATTTGCATCATTCAGCAAAAGTACTTTGCTGAATCAGGGCTTCCTCCTACAGATGGGCAAACGCTGAGGTCTGTAATGGATGCTTAGCACTAACACATAGAACATAGAAAATCTCTCCCAGCCTCCTGCTATAATTAGCAAACCACAGTTCTTCTCATTTGCATTCTCCACCTTGAAAAAAATGGAAGTAAACAGATAAATTTACTAATGAACCTCTTACACAGATATGAGAGAAAAGGGGGCTCTTGAAAAATATAATAATTCAGACAATCCCAAACTGTGGGCAAGGTCCCGTAGTGGCATCAGACCATCTGAACATGCGGTTATAATCACAAGTGCTATTTTCTGTATTTTGCTTGTATCTGTTGGTGTCTGGGGAAAAGGGATTATATTAGAGCTGAAACAGGAAAAACTAGCAAAGTTGTTGAATGAACCTAAATAGAGAAACTGATGGAGAAACCACTACATATTTATCCATTCCATTGGGTATCTGTTTGGGTTATTTTTTTATTATTTATTTTTTTGTTCAGTTATTTCATTTTTGGGGTAATTTTTGTATTTTAGTTATACTAATACTATTGTGCACATGCAATTTTAGAAAATAATGTAAACTGAAATATAAAAATGATCAAAGAAACCAAAATAAATGAAAAATAAAATAACAAATAAGCCTGAGTAGCTTGCCATCAGCTGTTCCCCATGATTTTCCGAGATCACAGCCAGTGATAACTACTACTATGGTTCCGGGCAAAGTGTGGTGAACATCAGGCGACTGCCAAACAAAAGTGACAGTGGTTGTGACCCCAGGATTTGGTTAAGTGTGGTAAAGTGTGGCTAAGCGGGATAGCGTCACTTCTGAAAATATGCTTGGTCACAATAATTTGGCTTTTTAGAGGGCTACCAAAAAATGTGATAATAGCCGAGAATATGAAATCTACTACTTGTTTCAGCTATAGATTATTTGTCTCAAAACAGGGTCACACAAACAAAAAGTTTGGGAACTGTTGCATTAAATTCAAGCACAATTTTTTTTTGTAAACAGTGCAAATATCTCCGGAGAACGAAGATAAAGGAAAAGCCACTAGCAATCCCTGAAGAAGCCAGTTTTTAGCAAAACGTTGGATTTTGGACTTTTACCATTTCCCTTTTGGTTACTCCCTTTTATGTTCACTTTGGTTTTGTATCTCGGCTTTGTATAAAATGTGTAGACATTTGATCTTTTGAAGCAGTTTTTTGTTTCGCTGCTTAAATTCAAGAACAATATTTTTTGTAAACAGTGCAAATATTACCAGGTAGCTTTGTAATTCTGCCCTTTCTCCCATTTTGTTTTTGACAGATGAAAATGAAACATGCACGATTAACTCCAATTCAGTATTTGATATTCATTTATAACAGGAAAGCACCTTTTTGAGGATCTCCAGGAAACAAGCAAGCTTTACACTTGTTCTATTCCCCTGCAATTAGTCAGAGTTGTAGGCACAAATCTAAGGCCATATGTGAGCCTAAATGAGGTGTGCCATTCCATGTCTCTACTGACAGGAATTAGGGGCAAGTCCATAGAAAGCATTATAGATTTCAAAATGATACAATGAGCAGGAAACAAACAGCAAATTTTGGTTGTATTTTGACAGTCAAGTTTGTTAGTTCAGCAAATTGTATGGCATTTTAAAAACAAACAAACAATCAACGGGAATTAAGGGGCTTGGATGGCCTGTGGCCTTTCTTTGATAACTCATATGATCAAATTGTACAGAGGGCAAGAGTGCCCTTTGGGGAATATTAGATGGCCCACGGGAAACGAGATGATGGTCTAAGCCCAGCTCCTGTCCACATCCAAATCTCATACATTTAAAAAAACACCACTAGGGGCCATTTTAAGACTTCTACAGTCTAGTGGAAAATGGATTTTAGCTCCTCAGGAATAAGAAAAAAAAATTAAAATTTAAACCCTAACTGTAGAGGAACCTTTCCTTCCATCAGCCACAGGGGTTTATTTTTTTTAGACCTCCCCCCACCCCACAGGAATATCCAATCCCCACAGCCCTAGCCGGGATCACACCCAGCACCATGGAAATACTCACCCACCCTCTCCTGCATTTTCTTTATCTCCAGGTGGTTTTGCCAGTAGTACATGGCTCTTCTCTGCTCCAGCTGCTTGTCCCCTCACTCCCTCAAGGATGGGATGGAGGAACCGAGTTCCCCTAATCATCCACCATCTATAGCTCAGATCCAGTGGAACCAGCAGTGGCAGATGATTGGGAGGCTGGACTCACCTGCTTTCTCAGCCTGCAATAAGGCGGCTGATAGGGGTGTGCACCAGGCCCCCATGTCATTTTCGTTTTTGTTATTAAAATATGTCATTTTCATTATCGTTAATGACAATGTCATTTTCATTATCATTGTCGTTATCGGTATCATTTCAAATGAAGATTTTATTTTTGGTATCGGTATTGATTCCCGTGTGCAAACGAAAATCTTGCAATACCGGTAACAATACCAAAAGTGGAAGTTATTTGATAGGCTGTGCTGTGTCTGGTGTGGTGTGTTGTTGGCTGGCTGTGTATGTGTGTGTGTACAATGTGTATGTGATCGAATTATATATACAAAACCTAAACTAAACCTAACCCATATTTATACAATATGCCTATCCTATCATTCTAACAGGCATATTGTCTATAATAAAACAGACTAGCCTAAATACTTACATATCATCTAACCTATATATGTACACAACTAATATCTATCTAAATCTAAGGGAGACAGGGGAAGGGAAAAGGAAAACTATCTATTATCTAATCAATTATCTATATAACTATTCTAATCTAATATAATCTATATGTCTATAATATATATCTATATATAATCTATACTACATATCTATATATAATGTATAGGGGGAGAAGGGCAGGGAAAGGGAGAAGGTAAAATGTAGGGTATGAGGAAGGAAAGGTATTGGTAATACAATGAGGGCTAGGGAGGATTTTTTGTGTGCAAGCATCACAGTTCTGTAAACGTAACCTGACAAGCAGAGTTCTCACAGAAGGGAGAGAAAAAGCCTGGCCCTTCCATTATAAAGGGTTGCAGTGCCCTCCCCCAGAGTCCCTCTGATTGGTTGTGGGAGGCAGCAGGCATTGAGTAATCACAGAGTGCCATGAGACTGCTGGGGCCTGCTTGCGCTGCTCATTGGCCAGTGATACATCCATCAGATACTGCTGAACTGCTTGTCCCTTCCAACACAGAGTTCAAGAGTTCAACACTGTTTAGGGCTCTGAGATGTCTGCTCCCTCCTCCCCTCTCCACATTTTCCCTGCAAAACCCACCTGTCACAGCACTAATAATTAGGGATGGGCGAACAGAACCGAGTTTGGAAATTCGGTTCGGTTCAGTTCGGAAATTCGGTTCAGTTTGAAAGTTCAGTTTGGTCGACCGAACTATTCGGGTTCGGTCTGAACTCCGAACTTCTGAACAAAGTTCGGAAATTCAAACCCCATTGAACTAAATGGAATATTATCTTTTAGGGATGGGCGAACATAGTTGAGTTTGAAAATTTGGTTCTGTTCTGTTCGAAAATCGAGTTCGGTTTGGAAGTTCGGTTCGGTCGACAGAACTGGTCAAGTTCGGTCCGAACTCCAAACTTCTGAACCACGTTCGCCCATCCCTACTAATAATGACAACAATAATGACATTGTCATTTTTGTTATTGTTATCGATTGTCGTTTTCATTATTGCAATAACGAAAATGAAAATGATAATTTTCATTATTGTTATTGTAATAACGAAAATGACATACACACCTTTGCCACCACAGATGATCACTTTCTAGATCTGAGAGATCTGGGACAACTTCCCTCTTTGTTCCTTCTACTACAGCAGCTGTATGTCAAATATCTAGGGTGACCAGATATGGAAATTTTAGAGGACACTTATGAGAATTACAGGTTGCACAGCAGCATTGGCTCCAGTGCAGCCCTGCAACCTGTATTTCTCATAAGTGTCCTCTAAAACTTCCATATCTGGCCACTCTACAAATATCTGTTCCAGACTTATCTATCATCTCATCCTTAAAAAGAGAGTCTATTAGGCCAACATGGAGTCAAACTGAAAGGGTAGCAAGAGAGAGCCTACATTCATGCTGTAGCAACTGTGTTCTCCAACACTGCAAATTGATTAACTTTTTTAAAAAGCCACACTGAAGGGGGGGGGGAACCCCTATTAGTTTAAAATCTTAAATGTCTATTCAAATATTGATACCCAGAGGCTGTGGACTGTTAATGCCCAGTAGTGAAGAAATTTTCTTGTAACAAGAGAACAGACACCTATTAGACATGTGATAGAAAAGCTACCAAGTTAAGTTCCTTCCATCTATATTCTCTAACTTATAAATAGCTCCTTAGTTCTTATGGCAAAAATTACATATGGATGAGTTAAAATGAAGAGTAAAATACAATCTTTTCAGGATTTTGTGGAGCATATAATGCCACTTATCATCAATTAAACTCACAAACGACACTAAATGCCATGCCATAGCAGCAACCCAAAAAGCCTGCCTTGAAGACAACTGCCTAGAGCAAAACCACAAATCCCTTTCCCAGCAAACCTGCTGTGAGGGAGCTGGCATTATATTTTAAAGAGCACTGCTTTCCTTGCAGACATTTACAAGGGCTCCAAACACATTTAGCTGGCATTTTTAACTTTGGAACTTCTAACTAATGTGGAAATGGAAGAAGAAAAAAATCCAGAGGCTGAAAATCATTGCTTCTTTTGTTAATATTCAGATTTACTTTGATTATCTCACCTTCACCTCAATCTTTCTGCTTTCTGAGGGTGCTGATATATACGGCCACATGCTGCCTTCCTTCAGCAGTGAAGTTCCCACAGGCGACAAGGGGACATGAATACTAGGAACAATGGTCCTCTTCTATCTCTACGAGTCAGTACTATTATAGCAGCATCATGCTTCAGTGTGTCAATTTTTACATCTTTTCATGGGGATTCAAGTCTGTGACACAAATGCCCTAGCCTTTTCGTTTCTCCTACAGAATAATTCTGCTTGTATTGAAGTCAATGGCGCATCTCCCTGAGGACAAGCCAATGTTAGTACTTGGTAGGCATGTGGAAATCTTGAAATACTCATTTCCCCAGTTACACTATGTCCTGCCTTGTGCGTGCCTGTGGTTTTGAGTCTTCATACCTTGAATGCAGATTTTCTTTAAGGGGGAAGGAGGGTTTCTTGAAAGGATAAGTTGCACCATGCTTAGATGCACTGGAAAATGTCTCATGCCTTTCAAATTTCTCTTACAAGCACCCTAACAAGTTGTGGCAATTAACATGCTGTTAGTGTTAGATGTATGCGGCCAATGCAGGTGCTAATAATTGAGAAAGCATTTAGAGCTTTTACACCCTGGCTGAATATTTGATGATGTGCTGCATGTTTCACTATTTACTCAGTGGGACTCTGTCACTTCAATCTTCCCTGACTGCTCTGACTGGCACTATAAAGCTCTACCAGGCTAGAGTGACGGCTTGTCACACGCAGACTACACTGACTACTGCAGCTCGCTGTGACTGGCTGTAAAGGTTGTCACGCCGTTCTGATGGAATTCAGCAAATGTTTTGTGACTAATACACCCAACATTTGTCGGCTACCATTAGCCATTCCCTGTGACCCTCTGCAGTTTGTATGGATGGCATTAAGTTGTAATGAGAATTTGTTGCCTGTGTGTGTTACACTAATGACACTCTCTGGCTGACCTTTACTTTCACAAGTTAATCAGCAATGAAATTTCCAAGGATTCAGCATACAGATGAAAGAAACTTTGTAGACTGGGTGTGTTGTTTTTTTTTAGCAACAAGAAAGAAAACCTACATTTTTATTGAATCTCTTGTTAAATGTTCTCACTTGTCAGACTCAGAACCTATACTAATGGAATTCATATTCTCACTCCGCTCTCACACTCCTGAATCTAGTATGGCAGGAACCTTTGTCGCAGTATAGCTGTTGATAACTAGCATCTTGCCATCAGACAAGTGGTTAATCATATATGTTCTAGCCATGCTTTATTACTGAGAGCACAATTTCACCCATCATCAATCTAAAATATTTCCATTGTTTCTTTTCCCCACATATCACTTCTTAGTTGTGTGTTCCCTAAGGGCTGGGATAATTTATTTTCAATTTTAATTTAGGAACCTGCTACATAGTTAAGATATTTTTTCATTTGAAACTCAGTATCTCAAGAGTTGTTGCTGAAATTCAAGGATTCCCACACAGCAGCATTTTGAGCAGGGCTAAAACGAATACACCTTTTGTGAAGATTACTCGGCTATTTAAATGGCTGACTGAATATTCAAATACATCATTGTGTGCCATGTAATATTTGCATATTCGTTAAGTTGGTTAATTCAGCTTGGTCACTTTAGTTACCTTGATATTTCGATTAGTTCGTTTCAATTTTTCGGCCACTTTGGTTACCTCTGTGCTTCATTTTTGGTTCTTTTGCTCGTTTTGTTTCAGTACCATTGTGCAACAGTCTGGTGCACAATGGTGCGGCTGGGCTATACTATTAGCACAATAGCATCATTGCGCAACAGTGGCTCTTTTCAAACAGGCCGCAGTGGGTGGAGGGGATGGGTGTGCGGCGGAGGTGGGTGCGTGCCCATTCCCAAGGGCGCACACCCATCTCCACCCATGGAGCAACTGACATTAGAGCCCATTGCTCCATTTGTGGGTGATGGGTGGAGATGGATGTAGTGCGGGAGTGCGCACCCCCCACCCATCCCCCGCAACATTCCCACGGGAGTCTCCACCTATCTCTAAGAAGTGAAACTGTGTGGAGATGGGTAGGGGTGTCTTGTGTGAAAAGGGCCAATATGGTGCGGTGCCACACTTCTGAAACAACGTGAATGAAAAAAAGAAAATGAAATACTAAAGTAACTGAAATTCCAAAGAAAATATAGAAATAACTGGTGACCAAACCAAAATATCTGTAATGAAGATTCAGTTGCGAAAACAAAGACCGAAGCAAACAGCATCCATGTTGCTCAAACAAATGGACCAAATCTGTTGTGTGAACAAGTCATTTCAGTCCTATTTGAAATGGTCAGTCCTCCTTATGGTACATAAGTATATTGAAGAGGGAGATGGGGGTGAATGGACAGTACAGATGTCGTAAATGTTTAGCATTTCTCACTTAGAGAAGTCTGTGTATCTAGTAATTTTGCAGGAGGGGAAAGCACCAGACAAAAGCCATAGGCAGAATGAAGCAACTAAGCAGCAGCACAGAATGAGGGAATCTTTTTCCAGTTGACTGAATTGTAGGCTTCACACCTCCAGGTAAAAGGCATAACTTCTACAGGCTTACTTTTCTCTAAGCCAGTATCGAAGGAAAAAATAAAGATTTTAACCTCTCTTTCATTTGCCTCTTATTATAATCTAAATTTCTTCAGTGAATGTTAGCCTGTTGAAAAGAAGAGTGACTTACTTTCATAGGCTCTCCTAAATCTCAACTAATCTGGAGCAATTTTCCACAAACTTCTTTTTAAAAAAGGAAGAAAGAATATCTGATTTTCTTAATCTCTGTTTCACCCAGTGGGACCCTTTCACTTTCACCCAATGGGACCATCACCACTGTGGCTCCATGGACACCATCACCTCAAGTGCAAACTGGCCACAATGACTGCAATCACTATCTAACCCTGCTAAGAGCAGGTGTAGTCAACATGGCGACAGCATTGCCAGAGCCCAGCCTACTCTTGTCACTATCACTGGTAGTAATTCCATGACTCTTTAAGCATAGTAGATTCCTAGCAAGGGGGTGTTGTATGCTGTTAAACAACTGCTGTGTGACATCACACATTCCAGTATATGGTCTATATAATTTGCAAATCTCATAAAACGCTTCAGGATTCTTTGGGATGAAAGAATTGTATATATGTTAGACACTACTAACACAGTAAATTTTCACATCTTGTGACCTGGGGTTCACATCCGGCCCAGGTCACATGTTAGACCAGGAAAGCAGGCTCATCTTAGTGGTTCAGAACTGACAGGTGTCCCCATAAAAAGCCATTAATTTACTGGATTGAAATAACTAAGAATCCGAGATAATAGAGGGCTAATTCAGGAATGGCATGAGTGATGCAGGTCAACCCTAGAAAGCACTGGCTGAATATATTGCACTAACTGTATGTGTGTGTATAAGAGAAGGATGAGTTGAAGCTTCCGTCTGTACCACCCTTAGGTTGTTAATATATTCATCCACATTACAATATGCACAGTGGATGTTTTCCTTCTTTATTTATAAATTGTTTCATTAGGTTTGCATAGACCTTGCAGAAATGTTGCCTTTTCCCCTGTCACTTTGCAGGACCTTGGCAGTCTCTCAATGAGTTTACTATGTTTGTTTTTGGTTGTCTTTTTTTTTTTTGGACCCTAGATCATGGAAAATCCTCAAGGTTATGAAATTTTCCTTAGCAACAAACTGGAAACTCAGCTCCCTAATGCCTCTGCAATTCTTGTGTGATCAGGGACACTAATGATAATGACCCTTTGCTGAGTATGCTAGTTGTCTAGAGGCCTATGTCAAGTATACCACTCAGTTCAGAGTGGACAGGGACAAACTATTTGTTTGCTCTTCAGGCCTTTGGGCCCTGTCACATGCTATTTGTTCTTGCATTAAGTGGTAGTTTGACTCAGCTGGGTTGACATTTCCTTCTACTCACTGCATTCCACTCATGCGGGAGCTATTACTGAAGCACTAAGTGAGGACTTGGATCCCGCCAACAGTTCTGTAAGTGGCTTGTTGGTTTGGATCCAGGATTTTCACAATTTTTTACTCGTCACCCTTGAATTCAGAGTGACTCCTCATTGACCAGATACACCAGGTGCCAAAGACTAGTGACATGATTATTTGTCTGTGACGGGCAACAAAACACAAGACCCTTAGCTGATGAACAAGCCAGTTAATTTCCCTTAATGAATGATCTGGAAACTTGGAGGTGGTAGAGCATCAAAGAATTCTTCCTTTCTTTTCTTTGTGAAAAGGAAAACCTGATGTGTCTGTTGACAATTACCCTGACAGTTATTATATAAATAGATTATACATAAAAAGTTATTTCCTTTTCCTCATTCCCTTACTTGCGTATTGTTATAAGTCGGCATCTCAGGATGCAAAACCATGTGCAATACAAGTCTCTTGAAGATAAAACGGCTGACTTCCCCTATTCTCTCCTGGACGCTTTCAGATGTAAAAAAATATCTGACAAAAAATACAAACAAAACAAAAAATACCAGAAGAAAACACCCGGTTGGGTAGTTTCTCAGGCTGGTTGTGACATCTGCAGTACCACATGGCAACCCAGTTGTAGAGTAGTTTAAAAGTTCACCTAACAGGTAACTTCTCAGTTGCTATATCACATGGTGCAGAAGTTAAGATGTTACCACAAACCTACAAAAAAAATCAAATCATGGGGTTACCACTTGGTGCTTTGAACAGCTTTTCTAAGAACAAAAGAAGTGCTATCTTGGTCATTTTGGAAACAAGATGCTGGGCTAGATGGACCATTAATCTGACCCAACTTCAGTTGCTTTAGAGAAGTACACACTAGATCATAACGAACTGATACATTTCTGCTATTCACTCCTAGCCCCTGTTAGTCGAGGTCTCATTCACTGACTAACTTGACTAATAGCCATTTACAGACCTATTGTCTAAGAACATATCAATTTCTTTTATAAAGATTATTTTCTGGATGTCTGAAAGCATCTTTAAGGTTCTTTTTAAAAGGACAATTGAGAGTTCTTGGCTTAGAAGGCTTTGAGACATCATAGGTGCGCTCCACAGGGTTTCCATGCATTTCTGCAATGTCTGGATGTATTTAGTATGTAATAACACTGAGGTGACCTGCAGTAGAAGCACCCTGGATATTTACTGTGAGGTTTCTACCATGGATCACCCCAGGGTTTCCATCACAGATGAGATGAGAGCAAGTGTTCCCGTTACGAAGGGAAATACTGACTTTCAGGAGTGCTTGTGAGTGTTCATCGATACTTTGTCAGTTTCTGATGATTCTGCGTTTCCATCATTTTTTCATCACTTTCGTCGCTTTTCAGGACTTTTCATCACATATGTCACTTTATGGGACTTTTTTTGTCACTTTCCGGGAATTTTACAACAGATTTCCAGCAGTTTTGGCAATTCCCAGCACTTAGTTGTCAAGTTTTCATCTCCACCATCCTCTGGGGTGCACGTGGGGCACACAAAGGGCTTGGGAGAGGCCCGTGGCAGCCCTGTTCAATGTGAAAAACATATCGGAAAATGGCGAAAATAGCGGGAAACGCAGTGGGTTTCTGTGGGTGATTTCAGATGTGATGGGGCGCTAGTCGCCCCGGCACGGAATCACTGCGGGGATTCCCCACCGGGATCACATCGGCACGTCCAACAGATGTGCCGGCTGATCCCAGCGGGGAATCGGGGAGGGGCCACGCGGTGCAACGTGCGGCCGCACAGCCCCGCCCCCCCCCACGCTCCCTCTCCGTCTGCCCTCTGGGGAGATGGGCGGGCACCGCGGCCAATGCGCCCACAGCCCTTGCCCAAATTGACCACGGCCCGGAATCCCACCGTGGATTCCGAGCCATGGTAGCCGTCCAGACGGGACGGGCCCCTTCATCGCAGCGGGGAATCATATTCACCACGCGATTGGGGCCAGCCCCGCCGATCGCGTGGTGAATGTGATTCCCCGCCGCGATGAAGGGGGTGAACATCTGGGGGGGAACTTCCGTTCCCCCTTCAGACATGATGAGACCTTTCTCGCCTGGTGGGAATCCACCGTGGTTGAGCGTGATCTCATCACGTCTGAAAATACCCTGTGTCGCATGTGTCTTGGTGAATGCCCTGCTTCTGATGGAAGCAGCACTTGCCAGAATTTTATGTTTCAGATCTAGTTTCCATATGGCATAGCCACCCAGTCAGACATCATTGGAGAAAAACAAGTGGAGTGGGGGAGGAGTACCGTCGTGCAAGCCAGGCCATCTATTTTTATAAAAATAAATTTTGTTTCTTCAGAGCCTATCACTGTTACATAATTATTTACATGCTCATCTTGCTTTCGTTATTATATTTTATATATACACACTGTGACAATGGACCCCAATGTGCTACTACTTGTAATGACAAGGGCCGGCATGCCTCTCCAGGTGCTCAAAAAGCAGGCTGTAGACTTCTTATATCTTGTCAAGAACACTTTTTTATTCCATCGCCAGTGCATTGTATGTTCAGTAAATACAGCATACATTCTCTTGGTACACCAGAGCCCTCTTCACACATACACCTTTGGAGTCAGGACTCGTATCTTTGCAGTCTCCATTTCTCTGGGTTTCCCTCTAAGGTGCTACTTAGTTGTTTGCCCCTTTCTCTCTGAACCCTTGCATTCAGACTGCTGAACAGCATAAAGTGGGAGAGTTTTCATACAGACTTCTGACCTCCTTGACTGCCAGACCCTAATTGACTCTAGCCTTTTTGCTGGTTCTTCTCTTATTCCCCAGGAAAGGGGATGGAGCCAAAGTGATGAACCACTTAGCTTTAAATGGCCATGGCTGGTTCATCACATACCTCCTGACTTACCCTGTATCCAACCACTCCCTGTGGGGCCTTCGTGCCTGGCCCTATCACACTTGGCCCTGTGAAATCCTTCTTCAGGAGGTTCTGCAGACTTCCCTGCAATGTATAGGATTGCTACCATGTTGGGATCCACTCTCCCCTTCTGGCATACCCACTAATAGGAAGGCAGAGGATGCTCCCAATATTCTCATTCATCCCACTTGGTTGCACACTAGAGATTTCATTGGAGGCTGTGTTTGCCAACTGTTGCTAGCTGGGTGCAAACTTTTCAGGGCTCTTCCCTCCAGACCCCTCAGTCTGGGCTTCCTTACTTCTGGGCTTGGCCCACAATACTTTATCTCTTTCTATTTCTTAGGGTGAAAACAGACATGACACTAACCACCCTTTAACCACCCTTGGTAGTTGTTTATGCATGTTGCAGGGCTGTATTGGTAATCTATGAAGCCCTGCAACATGCATAAATAACTACCAAGGGTGGTGAAAGGGTGGTTAGTGTCATGTCTGTTTTCACCCTTAGTCACCCACAACTGAAAACACTCCTGGCTCACCTTGGTCACCATCTCTAATGTTTCCTCCTTTCTTTCTTAACCCTCTACTCCCAGTTCATTCCCTTGGCTTGTGTCTAACATGCTTGCACCCTCCTCAGGTCCATTGCTGTCCTCCTGGGTAGTTTGTGATGCCCTGCTCCCTGCAGGAGGCTTATTCCCCCTCTTGTCTAAGGAGAGATCCAGGGGATCACATAATCTCCCTAGACTCAGAGACCGCCTCAACCCCCGGGTTCTGGATCGGCCCCTGCAGTCATCAGGGAGTGCCCTCCTGCAGGTCCCCTGAGTATCTTGGATGTCGACCATGCGGAGGGTGTTCTCGGTGGCCACACCACGGTTGTGGAATGCCCTCCCATCGGAGGTCCGTCTGTCTGCAGACCTCCCCTCTTTTCATAGACAATGTAAGACCTGGCTGTTCTGCCTGGCCTTTGGGGAGGGGGAAGGAGAGGGTGGGGGTTGATCGATGGGGTATTATTGCTGCTTTTATGTATTATTGTTTTACATTGTTTTTAGATGTTTAATGTGTTTTATTGTTGTATGCTGCCCCAAACTGCCTGTGGCATGAGGGGGCGGCATAAAAGCTGAATAAAATAATAAAATACTGTGAGGGGAAATTTAACCTATGGGCACGTGTGTATCTCCATGCACACAGGTTAAAGCCATAGTTCCCGCGTTAAGTATCCATTTACTTCTCGCTAAAGAATTGTGGACTAGTGTACAGCTGGCCACTGTACCTCAGTAGCTCATCCCCCCCTTCCCACTTTCACTACTTCCTGCCTCAGTTGGTCTGGCCACCTGCCTGGGACCCCCATCAAGCCACAAAATTCTGGCACCTTGCATTCCATTACATCACAGTCCTTTGCAGTAAGCCCAGGTTTAGTACATCAGTACCGTGTCCAGGGACCCTTTCTTCCAGTCTTGTTCAGTGGCTTCTGACCTCATTTGTCTTTTCTCTCCGCTTTCTCTTATTTCCTCCCTGGGCCGGGGAGCCATGGAGATTTTGGAGTCTGGTTCCCCTCTACCTCCAGAAACTCTTTGGCGAGCTGAATAGACCCCTCTAGTGCCGGGGGTTGATGGTTCCGGACCCAGGTCTCTAACATATCTGGGAGGCTCTTTATAAATTATTTCATGATAAATAAATCTACTATCTGAGCCACTGTCTGAGTCTCCATTCTTACCCAACTGTTGGCCCAGTCCATAAGTACCCCGGGAAAGCCTCTTGACGTCATGCCTGCTGCCCATTTTGCACTCCAGATCTGCTGCCAGTACCTGTCTCATGAGAGCCCTGTGCTATCAAGGATGACCTTTTTTACCATCTCATAGCCCTTGGTGTGTTCCTCGCTCAAGGATAAAAAGGCCACCTGCACTTTCCCTGCCAAGTACAGGGCAAGGCATAGGGGGCTACATGCCTTTGTTCTGTCCGGCCCTCACAACCACCCATTTGAACACTGCCAGAAACATGTCGGGATCTTTACTCAGCACCATCTTGCAGAGTCCAGGTCCTGGAGTGAGCTAACTGCACCCTATCAAGTTGGGCCTAGAGCTGATCCCACCGGGCCTGGAGCTGGGCTGCTTCCGTCTGCTGGAAGGCCAGCTGCTGGTCCCTTAGGAGCTGTACTAGCCGTTCTATGCTCTACCAGGTCCTTGGACCATGTGCGGAGATGTGGCTCCTGGACAAGTCCCTATGTGTGACAATGGGCCCCAATGGACAACTGCTTCTTCTCAGGACCAGGGCATTCCTGCCTCTCCAGACAGACAAACAGCAGGTTGTTGACTCTGTATTGTCTCATCAATAACACCCTTTTATTCCATTACCAGTGATTTTTTCATACAGTATATTTTTCTTGGTATACCAGAGCCCTCTTCTCCCCACCCTTGGAGTCAGGATTCATACTTTTCCAGACTCTATTTCTTTGGGCTTTTTTGATCCAAGCTACTCTCTGAGGTGCTGCTTAGTTGCTTGTCCCTTTCTCTCTGGACCTTTGCATTGAGGATGTTGGGCAGCGTAGAGTGGAAGAGCTTTTGCCCAGACGTCTGACCTCCATGACTGTCAGACCCTTACTGACTCTAATCTCTGCTGATTGCTCTCTTATACCTTTTAAAAACGGAAAGAAAGTAATATATCTTTTTAAAGCTGGCATTTACTAGTGTCAAGGGGATCATGACACTTCACTTTAGAGAATTTACAAATAAAAAATAGATTAATAGAAACTCCCTTTCTTTGGATAGGAGAAGATATGACCATTTTGTAGGAGCAACTGTAGGTCAAGTGAAATATATTTTAAGTGTATATTTTGTATGATTCCATTTTCTCCTGTTTAAGAACTGTGAGAGTCTCAGTTCAGTCCGTCAGTCTAATAGTATGGATAAGGTGTAGGGGCTGGACCATAGAGAAAGGCACAGAGCGGGGGCAGAGGATGGTTGAATCAATTTAACAACAAGACAGTGGAGGAAAAAACCCAAAGTCTGGATTCAGAGGCTTAGCAAGTTCTCCACTCATTGCTCGACCTGTGTTTAGCAATTCTGATGTGCTACTGAGCAGACAGCTCAAGCTTGGGATGACTACTTTCCCTCAGTCCCTCTTCGACAGGCAATGAAAGCAGGCTCCACTTTGAAAATTTCCCCCCATCATGCAAACTGACACAGGCATGCTTTTCAAAAACCCACAGCCAATCTGTTGATCATTACTTATTTACAAAGGCCTTCGGGCAGAAAGTCCTGTAAAAACCATACTTGATACGGTATACACTAGCTTTTTCTGCTTGTGGAAAAAAAGTACCCCTAAGGCTACCTCAAACCATCACTTTCTATTGCACATAAAATGTACCGTGTAACACTAAAGTATTTAATATATATGGTATAATATATCTACAGGAAAGGCATTTGTGTAGAAGTATGTTACCCTGTATTTGGTAATTTGATGTTTTGCTGAAGGCTATGACTTGAAAAAGCCTGCACCTAGTACAGAGGACCTGTCATCTCAGTACCCAAGAGCCAGTAGAATAAAGAAGTACCCTTAAGCAGAAAAACTTTGACACAGCTTTGAAGCATATGAAAACAGTATAACTCCCCAGAATTATTATTACTCAAGATCAAAGAAATGAGGCATACTTTACATAGCAAACAGGGACAGTGCACTCAGCTCCAAATGCTTCAGCGCTCTCTCTCTCTCTCTCTCTCTCTCTCTTTTATTTTTATTTCCTCAAATTTCGGAGACTGGAGGGGGGAAGCTCCCACATTTTTTCAAATTTCAAGTGAATAAAACTATTAGCACCAAATCAGGTTACCCAAAGGTGAGTAAACTGAAAATGGTGCTAGCATGACAACTGGCATCATAAAAATGAGAAGCTTAGCAGCATGTTCATTTTATTCTTCCTCATAAACTGTAAACAAGCATGTAAATCAGTGTCACGCGGCAAGGCTGAGCTAACAGAAAGGCAGAGAACTTTTAACAATACATTTAACAGGAATAGATGGTCAATAGGAGGGGGGAAAAAGACACAGTTGGGTGCATTTCACTCTGTGAATCAATCTCGCTTTTCGTCCTGTAGTCTAAACACAGACTTGGGGAAGTTATGCCCTTGAATGTGCCCTAGATTGCATGAACATTAAACAAATATGGATACTTTTTTAAATGGTTAGAGAAAGTCTGAGTCCAGTGACTGAAATACAAGGGGAAAATATCATTCAAATACCTCTATAACCATTACAAGAACATGTTCACTGCCAGTAAATAATAGAGAAGGGTGCTAACTGGCATACCTATGGTTCATATTTTATCTAATATACATATCACACTCACACATTTGTGTCCATGTGCCTGCATGCCTCTATAGGTAGAGATCTGCCCCCTCCCCCATAATGCACAAAATGGGCCCAAGTTACAATGGTTAGAACTAGATCCAAACTTGATAAATGCTGGAGGGAAGTTCTGGTCTGGCCCATTTCAAATTACATACAGCTGCAAACAAAAAAGAACAACTGGATTGTACAGAACTCACATACAGTATAATGAAACTCCACATATAATGCTTGAGAGGGTGTTGTCAGACAAGATGCTAACCCCACATGGCTACCTAGGAGCCAACTGCCCAACTGAAGGTGGAGCCTCTCGGAGCACCCACTCACGGCCTTTCACAGACCACTGTCAGGTGGCAATGGGCGGCCATGGAGCCTCTGCCCGTATGAACAGCAACAGCCAGCCATGCCAGCAGACATTTCCGTTGCTCATAGGCACTGTGGGCTGGAGCGGCCTTTGCAAGTCACAAGAAGTGGCTGGGAACGTTAGGGAGCTCGGGTTCCCCAGCGCTCACAACCAGGACATGTCACTTGCAAAGGCCAGTCCAGGACACTTTCCCCTCTCCTATGGTCTGTGGCCGGTAGGGGTGTGAATGTTGTTTTCATTATTACAATAACAATAATGAAAATTGTCATTTTCATTATTTTTATTACAATAATGAAAATAATAATAATAATAACGAAGGGAAAAAACTGAAAAACGTATTTCCGGCTATAACGTTTTTGTTTCTTCAACAATTATGATGAAACTTGGGGAAGGTGTACCCCTAATGGAGAGCACTATGTGTACCAAAATTTAAATGATTAGATAAAGGGAACTGATTTTAGAAGCAATTGAATGTTGTGATTTTAAGAAATGCTCCATACACATTCACAACAACAACTTCTTTATCTTCCATCCAATTTGCATGAAGCCTGTGAATATTATGTACCTCCACAAGCGGAACACTCCTGCCAATTTTCAGAAAGATTGGATAAAGGGTCCTGATGGGATAAGACATTAACTTGAAAATACATTTCCAGATGTACCATTTGTATATTCCATCCTGTTTACAAGATATTTGTTAGGAATATATCACATACCTTCCCTGTCATCTCTGCCAAACTACAGGACAATTTGATAGTTGTCAGAGATAATAAATATGAGAAGGGGTGTAAACTTGCCAAGTTTCATCTACATTACATGTGATGCAAAGACGTTGCAGCTAAGAATGTATAGGAAGAATTTTGCAAAATAAAATAATTTAACTGCTTATAAAATTGGATTCCTTTATTCAATATTTTTGAAATTTGGTAAACATAATGCCATCCACTGTAGGTATATGCACCCCAGGTTTCAGTCACATATAGTGAAAAACAAAAATGTTACAGATGAATATGTGTTTTCCATTGAAACCAATGGAAAACGATAACAAAAGCAAAAACGAAAATGACAATTTTATATTTATGAAAATCAAAACAAGAGATATAAATAACAAAAACGAAAAATGAAAATGAAAACAACATGGGCCCCCTGGTGCACACCTCTAGTGGCAGGTGGAGTGTGTGGCAGCTGCATCTGTGGCCATGGAAGTCATGCCCATTTGAATCCTTCCCCACGCACTCCACCTGTGTGGGTGCGCCACGGCAGTGCCACTCGGTGGCCACAGACACCCACCCCATCACCTTGTTTGTCTGAAAACATCCATAGTGGAGTAGCATGGAAGTCCCATATTGTTTCAGTGTATTAAATCTCCCAATTGCACTTCCAAAAATGGAGAACCTCCTCTTACAGAGAAATAGTCTTATGAAAAGTAACAACTTAATTATATGAAGGCTCAACTGGAATAAAATACTATGTATCTGAAAATAGGTGGAAAATTTCACTAACAAACCAGAAAATGTTTTCATCATCTACTTTCAGAGTATGTACTATCCTTAAAATTTTTTCCCCTGTATTTCATAATTTATATTGCTTTTAGCCTGAGTAAAACTGCATTAGTTTTGAACTTTGCTTTGGCAAGTACATAGATTATTAGACTTTTTTATCAGTCAAAATCAATTAACAGAAATTTGATTTCAATCGACAGGATAAAAGGAAGGTAATATTCAGGTTCATTTTTGATTGTGATGATACATCTCACATATGGCCTTAAGTACAGAAAACAGTACTCGGAGGGATTCCAACAAAAAGAGAATTGCCTGAGGCAAACTAACCACATGAGTTCCTCTGATTGGTTAGTGCTATCATTAGTGCCACTGCTGTTTAAGAACTACACATGGACAGGACAGGGTGACAGCTAAGACTTTAAAGCCTATGTATTTTTCAAACAGCTTTTCAAACTGTTTTTCATGACAGAATTTTTTTCAGCTCTATCATTAACTGCTGACAAGCTGACAGAATAAATACTTCAGCCTTTCAGAAACCATCTAACAATCTTTTTCTTCCCTCTACCCTTCTTTTTTTCCCTTGAGGTGGGGGGAGGTTGGGTCGGAAGAGGAAGGAGGTAGGAAAGGAGATAAAGATACTAGTTTCTTATAGTCTTACCTCATCAGTTTGGGTGAGGAGTTGGGTGAATTTCGCATGCCTCCGTTTCGCTGCTTTTTTTTGGGTGACAATGTTGACGGCTGCTCATCTTCAACTAGAAATATAGGCAATTCATGAGATTATGGACCACTCAAAGTGCAATACGAAATACAGGTGAAATAGCAAAGAACACACACTCAATGTCCATTCACACACTGATACTTCACTGCTAACAAATTTAGGCCCAACAACAATAAAAACCAAATAGGTGTTAGTCGAAGAGATTGGTTTGGAGGAGGAGGAAGAGGGAAGAAAACCAGGGTTTTGAACAGAGAAGTTCAAATTGGTTTCATACTTTAAAAAAGAAAAAAAAAAAGGAACAGCATTCATGTTATTCCTGGAGTTATTTTCAGTTAATCTGTGATACTGGAGAACAAAATTAGTGCTCTGCTATATACACAGAAAGATAACGTGCTATTTGAAATACGAACGTATCAGCTGCCATCCTGCTTTTGCTAATGAACCAGATACCAATTGGTTCTTGCTCCTCACATGCCAGACAACAGAGTCTTCATGAAGAGATGTAAAGTATTCAATGCCTTGATGTTCAATGTTTCAATTAATCAAAATTGTGAACATTGCCTGTGATTGTGCATAGATCTCCAGCACAACTCAGACCTCTTTATCACAAAGGGGAGCTGTTATAACAGGAGTGAACAGAATGAGATTGAGTGGAACTGGGAGACAGTACCTGTATAACAGAGGATGTGAGTTATGGCAGAGGAGATTTTAATGAAGATGAAGTGAATTTTAAATTAAAGATTATTTTCTCGATGCAAAATTACTACAGATTACTGTAAACAGTACATCACTGGATAACCTATATAGTATTATGTTCTTTGCTATACCCAAGCACAGTTTTCTAATGAGCTGTGTGTTAATATTAACCATCATCATTAGTGTTTTCAAGTTGTCTACCATAGTTGATAATTAGCAGATACGTGTTACGCCTGCTATCAAAGGGCATCAACCGTGAATGTCTGGTTTACCAAATTCAGACTCATGCTGAAGTATCAAGAAGGAAAAATATTGTTTTTTCACACTACAGTTAACTGAAAAAAACCCAGACTAATAGACATTGTCAAATGAGGCCTGAGTAGCTGTTACCTTAAAGCTAAAAGGAAAGGTAGTAGTAGTAGTCGTAGTAGTAGTAGCTCCATCAACGGAAGCTTATTACACATTAGCGGCAAAGAAGCAGATGCTGGGGGAAAAAATCTATTTGCAACGAACTATACAGGTGTAAAAACCCAACCTGTGAAATTGTCAGCTACTCAAAATGTATCTGGAAAAGAAGTAAGCTATATCTTTCTGCTGTAACTCTCTTCTGACACTATTTTATTCAAGCCTGCATTCTACCCTGTTGGATCTGTCTATTTTCCAAAGTTTGCTATTGAACCTCGTCCCCTCCGCGATCACCGCGTGGGGTGGTGGTTGGCGGCACCCCTTCCCCCTCCTGGCCAAGGAAGGCGAGGAAGGAGCGGCCGCTCGAGGGTGGGGGGGGGGAAGAAGGCCGTTGGTTGCTAGGCAACCTTGTGGGGAACGCGCCCGGGACTCTCATGAGAGTCGGAAGTCCCAGGCGCCATCTTAGACTCCCCGCTCAACCGCCTCATTCGGCCAGGCGGGAGCGGGGAGAAGGACGTGCACCCACCCACCCATCCCTCTTATAGGGCAACACTCCGAGTAACTACTGGTTGCGAGCGAATTAGGACCGGAAAGGAATTTTCCCTGAGCCAAATTGGCACAATGGTGAGGGGTTTTTCGCCTTTCCCGGAGTGACATGCCTAATGGAATAGAGGATGAGGAGGCAAATTTGCCAGTGCTAGGCCGAAATGTCGCACTCTTGGCGGTAGGCTGAGCTCAGGCCAACGGTTAAAAGTTGAAAGGGTTAGGATAGCATAGGGTAGCAACATCTCCTTAAGAGATGGGTATAGGCCATCCATAGCCGCTCAGTGNATGGCCAGCCCAAGGGTGAGAGACGAGCGGCCGAACCTGCTGGGCGGACCATGCACCAAACAGGAGGTTACGGTGTCCTCATCCTTGTTGTTTAAACCCCCGCCTCGGTGGGCGAGGGGATAGGTGCGAACAACCCGCCCTGGCCCGGTGAAACCGGTGGTAGGGGGTAGGGTGTAAGTTGAAAAAGTTGGTTACGATAGGGCACAGGAGGATTCCCCTCGGGCTTAACCCGAAGACGGTAGAAGACGGGAACCAGGCAAACAGGGCAGTGCCTGGCACAATAGGGGAACCTCCTGTGGGGATGGTTAACAGTTAGGAATAAGAGATTTATAGGACCCCAGTTCAAAGGGGGAAGTGGGAGGGTTACCTCTTACCCCTTTTGGCTAAATAATAAAGAGTGCGGCCGTTCAAACCCATATATTGTGTCCTCGTCTTCTTTGGGGGGGGGGGGGTGTCGACAAAATCTGCTTTTCTCAGGACATGAAAAATCAGGTCCTGAGAATTCAACAGTGGAGTTTATTTCAAATTACCTGGCATTTACCTACAAATCCAAAAAAAGATGTAGGTTGCATTCACACAAGACTTTTCTTCTGCCCATACCCTTTGGGCAAAAAAAACCAGACGTGATTGTGGCCTATTGTGGTTCAGGATTCAGTAGCACAAGTAAACACACACCACCAGATGTTGGTCTGGAATTGCCCCATGCTGTGTTGGTGGCTAGCCTGAGCTGTGACTTTGGAAAATCTCTAAGGCCCGCCTGCCCGGGATACAGCAGGCCAAAACAGTCCACAGCGGGCTATCATGTCTATTCCCATGTGGACAATCCAGGCTGGGACCACCATGGCCATCAGGCATGGCTGTGCCTCATTGGCCACCAGGACTTCACGTCATGGTGTGGTGCCAGGAACACAGTGTGGGCGAAGCCTGCCATCTGCATGTTTGTTGTGCAGCTTGGAGGATGGCTCCCCAGCTGAAGGCACATCCGTTCAGCGCCCTGACCTGAGCCGGGCTGTGTTGACCAGGATTTGATTTTCTATCCTGGGGTGGCTTGGGCAGTGGTCCTGCTGGCTTCACACCTGTTTTTACCCTTTGTTGCGGGAGTCTGCATTCACACATTTTAGCTGTTATCACAGTCCCCTTCCTCCAGTTACCACACGTATTGCCATAGACTGTAATAGGTATCTCATTATTATTATTATTTTTATTTTTCTTGTCAACAATTAATTTCCAACCAGGCAGGCAGTGGGAAATTCATCCCATGGGAGAAATCACTGCTTTCCCCTCTTACAGCAATTAAGGATGACTGACATGTGGATTAATTGTTTCACACGTTCTGAGAAATGTGTGTGATGAATTTAGATCCATTGTTAAACCTTGCTTTCTGGTTTAGTTTTTTGGGAGTTAAAGAGCATCACAGTGACTAGACCTAACTCTTCCACACATTAAAAAATAAGGCACATGGGTAGGTTTTTCCCCCACATACTGATCATCTCATGTGAATACAGTCATAGCTCCCCAAAAGACCAGGGGTAAAATCATTGAAGTAAATGGGAGTTTCGCAACTGATTTCAGTGAAGCCAGGATTCCACCCATGATTAATGATCAACTCACAACAAATAGTTTATCAGACTACTTTACCCCACTTTTTCTGTTTAGGGGACTGCTATAACGTCTTCAGAATTAGATTACTTTAGTTTATTTTTTAGTTCAAAGCTTGATTGTGAATAAGCTTACTACGTATGTTACTACCTATTCCAAATTCAAGCTTGTTTTGACTGGTCAGGTATATCCCATAGTGCTTTGCTGCTCCTTGATTAGCTCTGTGTGTGAACTGTTGCAGGATGAATACAAATGTTTACATTTCGAATGGGCTTTTTGTGAGAATTTGGGCATTTTCAGATGTGACACCCCAGTTCGTGGCCACGCTAACCCCAGCTAAGTGTCACGTCTGCTCCAGCCCCGCCAGATGTTTACCATAGGTCAGGGCAGACATTACCCCATGCCATGGCAGGACTAACACAGGATGTGCGCTGGGCCACATTCTGTGTTAAGCCCTGCCACAGTCCGGGGTAGGCAACCCCAGACTGTGGTAGAGCAGGCCATCACGTCTGATGGCCCGCTCCACCTAACTCTGGCCCGTGACTGGAGTGGTTCCAGGTGGGCAAGGAAGCCTCATAGGCCGCTGCACCCATCCATCAGGGAGGAGGCAGGGCTGCGCTAAGGAGTGCAGGGGCGGGGCTGTATGAACCCATGTCCGCACATCTCCCACCCTCTCCCCAGCCCTGGATGCCTGAATGTTTGTTTTATGGCAGGTCTTACCCGACCCCAGGATGAGGTCTCTCACCCCAGGGTGGATTTAAGCATGGCAAGCTTTTTGCTCGTCACGTCTAAAAATACTCTTTGTTACTGAAAAACTCGATCATTCCATTACATGCAAACTTATCTGAAAGCTGAAGTACAAACCATGAGAAAAACATTTTTGCAGTATCTGCCAAACTTTATAAAACTGCCCTAAATATTTGTATGGTTTATTAGGCCTCCTGCAACTCCTACTATGAGAAATGCTCTAGTCTGTTTCAACCTTATCTACCGACAACAGCTATTCACGTGCTACTCCATACAAGCAATAAGTTACTTTTATTCTTTATGGGATATAAATATTCAAATCAAATCACTGAACTCACCACTTTAAGAGATTTAAGGACCACGCAAAACACTACATGCAGAAACCATTTACAGACAATACATAGCTTTCTACTAGTAAACAAAAGCTCTAAACTTTACTGAAATCAATGTGCTACCATGGATGGGAATAGGGATTTATTTTTATTTTACCAAAAAAACAGTAACTTAGTACATTTTTATACCTAATTCATGAGGATGCTCTATTGCCAAAAGGAGAATTTGCAGATTTGTTTAGACCAACTGTGTCAGAATTATACTGAGAAATACTTCTATGAACAATGCAGAATGATCAGAAAAGGATTATTTTTGCAAACCTTCATCTAGTTAAAATGACTTATCTATGCTGCTTTCAAATGTTAGAGATAACTCCAGTGAAGATCTTTCATTTTGCATGGATTAGCTTTCTCTAACACTACCAGCTGTTACGAACGTACTGGCAAATTATAACTGCAGTCCTTATTAGTTATGGTCCAGAGTGACTGCATTTGGAGCAGGGTTTCCTGACAATTTGTACAGGATGGAGGTTTTTTTTTGTTTTGTTTTACACCTACAAAAAAACTATTTTTCTCTTTCATAAAATGTCCATCATCTTTATGCCTTGTCATGGCTGGTGTTGACTTTCAGCATTCTATGGTAAGGTTGCTTTCAATTTAATTCCCGTTACAAAATCCCAGCGAGACACCTTGTTTTGATACTGAAGCTAAAGCTGTGACTTACATAAGCAGGGGAGCCATTTATTCTCATTGCAGCAATGAGAGATCATCTGTCTTAATCAGATATTCAAATAAGTTTTTTCTCTTTAAATTGAAATGCGTCCAAAGAATATATAGCGCACCTGCAGTCTCAAAATACAGTTTTGCTACCTAAAATGGAGAAAGAAATATTTGAAGTTTAAATATATGCATGGTATGAAATGGAGACCATTACCAATGGCTTGGTTCCCCAATGATAAGTCACAAGTGGCTCCTTAGTCATAAGTAGGATATAAACCATATTTAATTATATATCTACCGTATATTCTATCAATGTCCTGAATATTTAAAGTAGCTATAGCAAAACTTAAGAGTTAAGCTATAAAATATTATTTTCATTTCACAGTTCCTATGTCTGCATGAGAGGAATAAAAATTAAATTAAAAGGTAGTTTTGAATTTACTTCCTCTCATGAAAGACAACTGTATTGGAATAATAGGCTGCAATATGTGACAATTCAACTCTAATGTTGCACATGTGACCCTACTGCTTTTGCTAATCAGAAAGTGCTCCCTTTTAAAATACTCCAATTCCTTTAACATTGTGGGTGTAGAACTGAAATACAGTCACTCTCTATTATGCAGATCTCCTTTTCCAATACTCTTGAAAACACAAACAAGTTCAGGAATTCGACACAGAAATTCATAGGTTCTGATCTCCATCCAGTCTCTGAGTTCTCATAAAATTCAAGAGCTTATTTTTGCACATCCCTAAGTATAATATGGTTGTAACAACCTAGTGCTCACTTCTCTAATAGGCATAGAATCTAACAGTTTGGGAAAACTCAGTGCTAGAAAAATGTCAGGCAAGTCTAATGAGGCTTCAGATACTCTGCTTTATGCCACAGTTTAATTTAAAGCTACTCTGATGTTTTAACATGTTTGCTTATTCCTGAGTATTCCCAAGTCATTATTTCAATGACATAACCTCCAGACAATGTTCCATGAAGTGATTTGAGAAATGCTGGTAATTTTTACAGTATTAATATGAAGCTGAACATCTGTAACAACATATTACTTGACTTTTATCCTCAATTCATTTTTAAAGAAAAATAAAGGAAATGTCTTCCATAACCAATGGACAAATTTTCCCTTCTCTTACTTTGTTACTCAGAATAAATCTGTCACCATCATTGCCTCAGCCAGGTCACTAACAATTCACTTTATAGGTGCTTCCACTTTATAGACCTCAAAATTTGCTGAAATAGCTTTTTGATGAGTAGCATGAACTTCAGTGCATGGATACCTTATTAGCTAAAATTCAAATGTTTCGATGCAAATAAAACATATGAAAGAGAAACCACAAACCACCCAGAATAATTAGTTGAATTCGCTACCTTGATTAAGTTATTAATCACTACATCTGAATAAATCCACATCTGTAAGCACTTAACAGAGCATTAGTAATGTCATTTTCACACTGAAATCATTCGAAGTGTAAAAACATGCACAGACCAATCTGTATTGCCTTATACATCCAGCTAAGGGGCTACCTACGGAGATCTTGGTTCAACCCAGACTTTAGGGTGTGGTATTTTACAGGCAAGCTGAGTGCTCTTTGCAATCTACAGTAAGTAGATTTTCCTTGCCCAACAGAACTCAGCAAGTTTAGGTGCAGCAACGAGAGATTGTTGGGTAGGAAGAGGCTTCCTTTACGGTTATTAACAAGTGGAACAGGTTCCTGCATTCCTTCACTGAGGTTGGCACCAACCATTGCATTGGTACTTGCATTCTTGATTTGAAATGAACGTTTTGGGTAACTCGATCTAGCTTCATCCTTTACTTCTAAATAATAAGAAAAAATGTAAATTAACGTTTTGTATATTAAAAAATGTTTTCATACCACAGGCATGAACCAATTTTAATATTATGTGGAATTATATACTTTAAAGCCTTAAGTATCTGTTTCCACAGCTGAAGTATAGGTTTATACCTGCAGCCTTCTTAACTTCCTATAAAAATCTCTTTTTATTAAAAATGCTTATAAAAGGATTAGTCTGCAATATTATAATCTTTTAGCAATAATCCCATCCTAGAGTAAGTGTGTTTGAAGCAATCTTTATTTCCCACATGTTGATAAAGATCTCAAGATTTATTAGCTGTAGATTATGTTTATTTTCCTCAATCTACTGAAAATGACACGGAAAATACAGTTGCTGTTAAAGTAAAAGAAGGAATCCGAAAACAAGTCAGATCAACAGTTCCAAAGTTGCATTTCAAAAGGTTAGTGCAAACTAGGGATGGACGAACGTGGTTTGGAAGTTTGGAGTTCGGACTGAACCGAACCTCTGAACCGAACTCGATTTTTGAACCGAACCAAATTTTTGAACTAGGTTCTGTTCGCCCATCCCTATAAGATAATATTTCATTTAGTTCAATGGGGTTTGAATTTCCGAACTCTGTTCGGAAGTTCGGACCGAACTCAAATAGTTCGGTCGACCAAACCAAACTTCCAAACTGACCTTGATTTTCGAACCGAACTGAACCGAATTTCCGAACTCGGTTCTGTTCGCCCATCCCTACTGCAAACTTAAGACTACAAATTTAAACAACCAAATAAATATTTGGTTCAAATTGTAAAACTTAATTATTTTCTTCTTCTAACATGTACAGCCTAATTTAGAAAACCCAAAATAAATTTTAGAGATAGAAACGATCAGATATGTGGAATAGGAAGGATTGGACCCAAGTTGCTGTTCCAGCACAGCCAAACAGATCCTAAACTGGCCTTGTAGCTGGTTACAGGATGAGACTCTAATGAACTAGATAAGACCTGGAGCTAATTAATACAAGCTAAGGGTATCTATTTCTAACTAGCCCCAAGTATCCTTGACCCACAGAATATGGAATGTGATCTGTGCTGTATAGGAAAGAAAACTTTTGTTTATGTTATAACTATGTGTGAAAACAAATGTTGGTTGAGTAGCTGTGGAATTGGAATTGATAATGTTGGAAACATATACATGGACATGTAATATAATTACCAACTGACTGGATATAACATCTTGATATCCAGTTGTGGTTGATATTCCGACTCTGGAATTCTTTCCTATAAGAACTACCTTGCACCATCTTTCAGACCATCCTAGGCTATCCTCTCTGGTCTCCAGGGTGAGTTTCTGTCCTGTAGCTATCAGAAGTCTCATTCTGTATCTTTTACCCTTTCCTCTATTAAACTTTTGTCTGTATATACCGTGGCTCCTTTCCCCTGTTGACTCAGTCTCAACAGAATGATTCCTTCAACCTAAAGTGAACCAAACCACGAATGAAATCACCTTGTATGAAAGAGAGCATAAAAGGTCTCCAGGCCTGCAGGGAAAACATGTAGTCATAATTTCCTTCTATTGCTATTTGCATTCTGAATGAATGCGTCATGGAAAAGTCTGTATATTTCTAGTCCTTTAAGACTGCTTTATGTCTAATTGCTGTCACAGATGAAGTTGGGAATGAGAGAAGATATGGACCAATAATCATACGGTATTAATTTCACATGTTTCTACAGGTTTACAAAAACCTCCATTTACACTGTCCACAAACAGTTTCAAGAGTGAACATGCTTTTGTTCTCTCTACTGCTCATCAGCCAGCTCATGAACAAAACCTTAATGTCTGGTGATTGCTTCCAAGGAACAAGGGTTGTGTCTCCATCACAGAAAGCTTATCACACATGACCTATGCTACATTAATCAAGCTTGAAGTGGTTGTCCAGATTCAACCACCGTGAACTAAATGAAGTCTGTTCACACTTATAATGGGCTGAACATGAAAGTCTTCATCCAACTACCAACTGGGTGAATGTAAACATTCTTTTAACTGTTAATGAAAGTTGGATTTGGCCCCAACTCTTGGAGCATTCCTTCTGTTTTGCATCTAGGGCTGAGACGAGAGCAAGTGTTTCTGTTCCAAAGAGAAATACTGACCTTTTGGGAGTGCTTGCGAGTGTCTGTTGGTACTTCATCAGTCTCCGCACTTCTGCTATTTTTCATCAATTTTGAGGACTTTTTTTTTGGTCACTTTCTGGGATCTTTTCATCATCTTCATCACATTCCAGGACTTTTTCATCACATTCCAGGAATTCTATGACAGTTTTACAGCACTTCTATGGACATTTCCAGCACTTCCCTGGTGCTGAGCCAGCACATTTTCATCTCCACAGCCCCCAGGGGTGCAGGTAGAGCACACACGGGGCTTGGGAATGGCCTGTGGCTCGTTGCAAAAAATAATGGAAAATGGTGAAAACAGTGGGAAAGCTAGTACGTTTCTGTGTCACGGAAATCTTGGCAAATGCCCTGCTTCCGATGGAAGCAGCGCTCACTGAGATTTTTTATTTCAGTTTTATTTGCATCATTATAATTATTATGGGTATGGGTTATTTTAATCTGGTGATTTTAGGTTGTTTTTAATTGTATTTTCGTTATGTATTTTTAAATGTTGTTAGCCAGCCCGAGATGCTTATAGCAGGAGGGGCAGCATATAAATTTTAATAATAAATAAATAAATTTTAAAAGTCTCCCAAATTCAATCCTATATTCTTGTGAGGGATGACCAAAAAACAGCAGACTACCTGTATGGGTAGAATATGGTAGGAACTTTGTAGTCTTGAGATCACTAGCTGTGAAAGCCCTGCAGGAACCCCAAGACAGTGGCTAATAGGATTTTGGGCATGAGGAAGTATGGTAGGAGGGACGATAAACTGTCAGGACTATCAGGAGAGGTACTTGTTATCTGTTCCCTTGTCCAACTTCCCCTCCCACCCCGTTCTTGGGATATTTGGGGGCTAAGACCAGTAGGGCCCTATCTGTCACTGTTGCTGCTTAAAGTGAGAACGGTGGTAAATAACACTTCTACCATTAATGATCTGATTTGGGATGAGGCTGCCGACCTCATATGCATTACAGAGACCTGGCTGGATAAAGCATCTGGGCCAGTATGTTCCTAGATGATGCCAGCTGGGTACTGTCTGTGCAGCATCAGTCTCGGATTGGGGGCCAGGGAGGTGGAGTGGCTGTGATCTGTAAAGACAGCCTGGTCTATCAGCGGTATCTGGTGCCTAACTCTTCTGATATAGAGTGTGTCCACTTTGCGTTTGATTTGGCTGGGGATAGACTGGGAATCCTCTTGATGTACTGGCCACTGCGCTGCACAGCTGATTAGCTAACTGCTCTAGCAGAGCTAGTCTCAGAGGTGGTGTTGAAGTCATCTAGACATATTGTCTTGGGCGATTTCAACATACATGCTAAAGCTGGCCTTTCAGGGGCAGAGCAGGAGTTCATGACTGCCATGACAACCATGAGCTTATGCCAGATAATATCTGGCCTGACACATGAGGTGGGGCACATTTTAGATTTGATGTTTTGAACAGGCCTGGATATAGGGGTTCTGATTACCAGGGGTGTTGTTACTACACCATTGTCATGATTAAACTATTACCTTCTGAAAGCCCAGATACCAGCCCTCCTATGTCCCCATTGGGGGGGTGGACTGGTTAGGTTGGTCTGCACTGGGAGGTTAATGGATCGAACTGGTTTCCAGAATTCTCTGGGGGATTTCCCTACTGACTTTAGTGGCTACTCTGTCGATGGCCTGGTTGCTTTGTGGAATGACATCTTGACTATGGTCATCGACATGGTTGCACCCAGGCATCCGCTTCCACCTCTGTGTGAGCACAGGTCCCCCTGGTATACGGAAGACCTGAGGTGGCTGAAGCACGAGGGAAAGCAGTTAGAGAGCAGAGCAGGTGGTGCTTGACTCATGCTGAAGCCAACTGATTGTGGCACAGATTGTTTTTGAAGGACTATGCGGTGGCTGTGACGGTGGTAAAGAAAGCTTTCTTCTCTACTATCATAGCATCTTCAAAGTCTCGGGCCAGAGAGCTTTCCCAGATGGTGAGGAGTCTGGTTAGTGTTTTTGTGCCTCCACCTGGAAATGGAGTCATCTAATGCCCGCTGTGACATTTTTATTAATTACTTTGCAGACAAAATTGGTCATAGTCACCATGACTTGGGTGCTGCAACTTTATCTGCTGAATCAGAGTCTGGGGCTATGGAAGCTCAGTTTTGTCCTGTTTATTTGGATCAGCTTCAATCAGTGTCACCCACTGATGTGGGGCAGGTGCTTGGGGCGATGAGGGCAACCGATTGTGAATTAGATCCTTGCCCATACTGGTTGGTGAAAGCCAGCTGGGAGACACTGGGGACATTTCTGGCTGGGATTGTTAATGTCTCCCTTTGGAAGGGTATGGTGCCAGATGCCCTTAAAAGTGTGGTTGTCTGGCCCCTGCTTAAGAAACCATCATTGGGTGCTGACTCCTCAGTCAGCTATCAGCCTGTCTTCCCTAAAAAGGGAAGGTTATTAAATGGGTTGCCCTACAGTTCCAGGCTCATCTGTTGTCGGATTCCTGGACCCATTTCAGTCAGGCTTTCGGAATGGGTATGGCATGGAGACTGCACTTGTGACCTTGCTCGATGACCTTACGCCAGGAGATTGACATAGAGAATTCCACTCTCTTGATTTTGTTAGATCTTTCATTGGTCTTTGATACCGTTGATCACGAGTTGTTGTTGACACGACTGCGAGACCTGGTGGGGGTCTGCTCTTGGGTGGTTCCAGTCCTTCCTGTCAGGGAGGTCTGAGAGAGTGATGATGGGTGATTGCTCATAGTCCTCTTGGGACCTCCCCTGTGGGGTCCCTCAGGATTCTATTCTGTTTCTCCCTCTTTTTCAATGTGTATATGAGGTCATTGGGTGAGGTCATTTGGAGGTTTGGGGTGAGGAGCCATCAGAATGCTACTGACACCCAGCTCTACCTCTCTTCTTCATCTGACACTAGCCCTGCAGTCTTGGTGCTTACCCAATACCAGGCTGCTGTCAGAGACTCGATGAGGATGAGCCAACTGAGGCTGAATCCAGACAAGACTGAGGTGATGATAGTTGGCCAGCCCTATGCCCTCCTTTTATTGATGAAGTCTGGCCTGCTCCAGGTTCGCAGTCTTGGAGTTCTTCTGGACTCACTGCTGGACCTGAATTGCCATGTGGTGGCTGTGGCCAGGAGCAGTTTTCACCAACTCCATCTGGTGAGGAAGCTGTGGCCTTTTCTTTCTGATTCAGATCTGTCCACCATCGTCCATGCTTTCATCACCTTGAGGCTAGATTATTGCAATGTGCTCTACAGTTCAGAAGTTGCAGCTGCTGCACAATGTGGTAGTTTGCCTCCTTTTGGGGAAGAGGCACAGGAGCACATTACACTAGTGCTCCGAAATCTGCACTGACTCCCTATAGATTTCCGTGCACAATTCAAGGTTCTGGTTTTGACCTTTAAAGCCCTAATTGTCTAGGACCCACATATGTGAAAGCCTTCCTGTTCTAGCATGCCCCATTGTGGCCCCTACGATCAGCCGGGAGTGCCTCCCTATGGGTACCATCTGTAGCCTTGTTTGTACCACCAGGGCTTACAGGGAGCCATTCTCGGTTGCTGTCCCAATGCTTTGGAATTCCCTTCCCCAAGAGGTTCGTTTGAGCCCACACCTGGACATCTTCCGTAGGCAGTGTAAGACCTTTTTATTTTAAAAGGCATTTGGTGGTCAGGGATCATAGGGGACTGGGATGGTTTGGGGGGTTGGGGAATGGTGTAATGGTACTGGGTGGGTTATGGGGTGTGTGGTAGGGTTGGGGGATTTAGGGATTTTGTATTTTAATGTTTTTTATTATTTGTAAACTGTACATAGCTTTTGGGAAGGGCGGCATATAAACTTAAAAAATTAACAAGTAAATAAATAAATAAATGATGCGACCTCTGGGGAAACTATTATGCTTTGTACACATCTACCTCTATCCTGTGCTCCCCTCAGTCAGAGATTAGCAGCTTAAATAAGATTTCTCACCATATACAACAGCTGAAGAACAAGGTGACATACCCAAAAGGTGGCATGCTCTCCAAACCCAACACACCACACAGTCAACGTATTTATTTATTTATTCATTCATATTTCTATGCTGCCTTTCCCGCAAAGGCTCGGAAAGCCTTGATGTCACAAGATGTACTACACACTGAATTTGGTCACTTTCACTGCTGCCAAGCCAAAAGCAATGGATAAAAATTGGACTTTGTCTTCAGTAAAAAAAGAAGTGGATGAACAATGTGATCAGGGTGTAAGAGAAGACCACCTTTACCATCAATTTATCCGACTTGTTGACACACTAGGGGAAGGTTTCTGGGCATGCAATATCAATCACAGAAACAGAGAAGTTCTGGAAAGGAATATGTGAGAAAGCAGCACTGATTGAAGACAACACTGCATTTGCACAGTGTCAGTTTGAGGCATTCTGTAATAACTACCTTGCATACCCTCTTCTTTGCCCATCAGCAAGAACCAAGACTCAGAGAGATAAAATTTCTCTGCTCCAGGAGTAGATGCCATCCACAACCTCTGAAAGAAACCTTTATTATCTGTACATGAGCATCTTGCTTGATTTTTTACTGAATAGATTGGAGGTGGCAAGCCAATTCCATTGTGGCTCAATGAGGGCAGAACTGTGCATATTTCCAACACTGGGAATTTGTCTAGGCCAGAAGACTATTCACCTATGATCTGCCTAAACACATTATATAAGATTTTCATCAATATGCTTAATAATCATATCCTGAGCACCATACCTTTTGTCTGGCTGCAGGTCTACAAACAGAGGGGACTGAAGGGAAGCCTACTGGGTTGTAAGAAGAACGTGCTTGTTGACTACTTTTGTATGCCGTGAACTACAAGGACAACGTGTTGATGGCTTGGGTAGATTCTGCAAAGCATTTGACACCGTGTCAATGCACTCCTTGCAAGACTGCTTCGCACCCTTAAAATTCATCCTGACACAGGAAGATGCATAGAAAACTTCCATTCTGGAAAACAAAATTTGCTATTCTAACAATAAGGTGCTGTATACTAAGTGGATCTTAAGTGGGGAGTTTATCGGGGTGATTCCTTGAGCTTATTGCTATTTTGCATCCTCCCTATTGTCTCCCTCCACCGAACACCACAATAGCGGGGAATATAACTCTGGACTGCTGTGGAAGTGAAAATAGCTATCTTTTCATCTGACCCAGGTCCTGTATTCTCAGTGTTTACCCACTGTGGGGAAATGGATGAGGGTGAGTAGACTGAGGTTGAATCCTGACAAGACTGAGGTGATCATGGTTGGACTTCGGTGGCCTTGTGACTTGGGGGGATTGGGACCCTCATTAGTGATGGGCTCTGCCCTTCCCCCCAGTCACTCAGATTTACAGCCTTGGAGTGCTCATGGATCCATCACTGCACCTGGAATCCCAGGTGGCGGTGGTGACCAGGAATGCTTTTCACCAACTCCATCTGGTGAGAAGGCTGCAGTCTTTTCATTCTTATTCGGATCTGTCAACCATCATCCATGCCTTCATTACCTTGAGGTTAGACTACTGCAATGCACTCTACATGGGGCTGCCCTTGAAGACTGTTTGGAAGCTGCAGCTGGTGCAGAATGGAGCAGCCCAGCTCCTTATGGGGACAAGTCGCCGGGAGCACATAACGCCAGTGCTCTGTAATCTGCAGTGGTTGCCTGTTGTCTTCCGGGCACAACTCAAGATTCTGGTTTTGGACCCTAACCCTTTAAAGTCCTAAGTGACTTGGGACCCACTTATCTGGAAGATCACCTGGACTACCATGTCCCATTGTGGCCTTGTGGTTGGCTGGGGACACCTGTCTGGAGGTGCCAGATTTAAAACTTGGTCTCTACAACCAGGTGGGCGTTCTTGGCCACCACTCTGCATCTGTGGAACTCCTTCCCCCAGGAGGTTTATTTACGTCCAGGAGTTAGCACCTTTAAGGCAGTGGAAAACTGTTTGATTTACAAGGGCATTTGGCAGTGGAGAGGTTAGGGGTGGGGCATGTTGCGGGGATAGGGGTGAGTTAGGCGGTTGGGAAGTTGGGGTGGAGAGGAGTTGTGGGGACGGTGTAGGGTTGTGGGGTATTTTGTGTTTTTATACCCCACAATTTGGGGGTATAACATTTTGGAGTATTTTGTAATTTAATGTTGGAAGCCGCCCTGAGCTGCCTTTGGTGGGAAGGGCAGGGTAAAATATCTAATAATAATAATAATAATAATAATAATAATAATAATAATAATAAAAAATATAAGGTCTCCTATCATTTTTAGATGAACAATCTGAAACCGTGCATTGAGTCCAAGAGCCGTGTAAGAGTACAGTTCAGCTATTGCTAAGGGTTTCAGCCTAGATAATAGCACGACCATGGACCTATACAGAGGGGAGGGTATTGGGGAAGGTCACAATGTCCAGCTAACTTATAGAATCACTATAAAACAAATTTCTGGACAGACAGCAAAGGGGCATACAAGACATGTCATTCTAATGCTAAGAAATTTCTGTGTAGCAGGGACTGCGTAGCTATGGCAAATTTGGAGCTCCAAGCTGTCGGTGAAGAACAAGGTCAATGCCACAAATATGCTTGCTGTCCCAGTCTTCCAGTATAATTTTGGCATCCTGAAGTGGACTGTTTTGGAGTTACAGTCACTGAAAACAGAAGCCAAAAAACTAATGAACATCAGCTCTAGCCAACACCTGAAGTCTTTCCATCCAGTGCCTAATATTCTCTGCCCCCTTGAAGGTAAAGGTTTGTTAAGACTGGAGTATTTTCATAAATGATTTGTTCTGGAAACTTTGACCGTCATGCTGAAAAGCCAAGAAACTTGCTACCACACATGAGCTGGAAGGTACTGGAGTGTTTTATTTCCAGGCAGCTTGGAAGGCAACAGAGTATGTTGGTCTGATGGAAATACCTAACCTGGAAGCTTGTTAAGTGGGGGGCCGTGTTAAGCGGGGGGCCACGATGGAGAGGGCATTCTCGGTAGTGGGACCGCGGCTGTGGAACTCTCTTCCGGAGGAAGCTCGCCTGGCCCCTAGCCTTTTAACATTTCGGCAAAATTGTAAGACCTGGCTGTTTGCCCAGGCCATTGGGAGGGAGGGTGGCTAGGGAGGTTTTAGTCCCCATCCCATTTGTTTTGTGGTTTTGGTTATTTTCTAGCCCTGTTTAATGTTTAAAGTATTCTATGACTGTTTTAAATTGATTTTATTGTATTTTATTATTGTATTTTAATGTTGAAGCCGCCCCGAGCTGCGTTGCAGGAGGGGCGGGGTAGAAATTTATAAAATAAATAAATAAATAAATAAATTGTTGAGACTCCCATGCTGGAAGACAGTCTTGGTCATCAGATCAAGAAGACTGAAGATAAGCACATGGAAAAGGACATGTGTAAGCCTCTAGAATCAAGTGTTCTTTCACCACACACAGAAGCATTAGGTTTTCCAGAGACTGGATGTTTGCCTTCCTATAGTCCGCTGGTCTCAAGCCTAAGACCAGAAGGCTTTGTGTTTGTATGTTAGGATATTATAATTAACAGACTGGTTTATCATAGCATGGTTTTCTGTTCTACAATACATGGAGTGTGAGCATCCATTTATGAAATCCTCATACACCTTTTGTCCGCTTTCCTATTCTATGATGTGTCCCATTACATCCATTGACAAAACATGGCTCTCCAAGTGCTGTATGCCTGTGGCACAGATAAAATACCTGTTTTGCCATACACATCAGAGGAGACTGAGTTAATGGCGGAGAATTCAAGGTGTTGAATATACCTGAATTTTTCCTTCTCCACCACAAAACAGCTGTAACAAACTGATACATTACTGTGCTGGAACTTGAGAATAAACAAATATATTTATTGATTTCTCATGTCCAGCAGAAGCAAAAACACAATAAAATGGGCTAAAGAAGAATGAGAAGTGTTGCAACCTTCTGTCTGAGCTTAAGAAGGTGTACCCAGGATACATTGTGAAATGTATGGTGCTGATTGCCAGAGTCCGTAGAGGAATGAATGCAACCTTTGTTCAAGAATTTGGAGACCATTCCTTTCTGCCAGCCACCTCCAGACCTGCTGGCCTGCAGAATGCAGAAAGTGGTTCTGTTGGGCTTCCCCTGCATTCTGAGGGTACATAAAGTGGTTCAGTCCACAATGGGGCAATCCACTTAACACCAGGGTTTTTTATGCAACTGTGTGGTTGCCTTTGTTAGCCCCCAGATATGATTACTATACTATACAGAGAGTCTATGGATAGGGGCTGGTAGATCTTAAACTAAAACCTTTAAACAACAGCAACAAAGTAATTTTAAATCCCCAGAAAGCAATGCATATCCTTGGATAAACTTAATTCACACAAAATTTCTAAAGCTATACTGAGCAAATAAATTCCCAGGAAATCATCAGTATTGCTTTGAAGCATCTGTGCTCTTTGTCAAAACGTTTCCTTCTACTTCTGGTATTTCACCAGAGAAAAAAAGTGTTTTTTTTTAATTATCCAAAAGCCCCTCTCCTTTCACACTGGCAGATGAGGAGTGCACATAGCCAAATCTTACTTCGAGAATTTGAAAACCTTTCCTGACATTTGTCCATAGTAAAGAGTAGCGAAAATAAGACACAAAAGTTTCACTTTTCCATCAGTGGGTAATTTCAGACATACCGGGCCGCCATGCTGAACCACGGACCGGGATCCTTTTCGGATTCCGGTTAGGAATCAGTCCGGCTGTCCTTTAGACGTGCCGGCCTGATTCCTACAGGGGAGAGGGCAGGGCTGCGCGGCACGACATGCGACCACACAGCCCCGCCCCCCTGCTCTCCCCCGGCCGCCCACCCTCCGGGAGACAGGTGGGCGCAATGGCCAATCCAGCCGCTGTGGCCGATCCCATCCTGTGGTCGGGACCACGATCCGGCTGGGCTGCAGGTAACAGACGTAACCTGTGGCCCATCCCGGATCGTGGCCAATCCGATCACGGTTGGGGCCCGATCCCACCACAATTCTGGACCTCCGGGCGGCCGGAGGTCGAGAATCGTGGTCAATGTGATTCCCGCCAGTGATTTACTGGGGTGAACATCTGGCGGGAATCACAACAGACATAACGGTACAAACGGCCACCACAGGGGATTCACTACATCTGAGAATTCCAATACCACTACACCAATCGTGGTATCATTACATCTGAAATTACCCAATGTATCTTTTATTAAAGAATAGGGGAGGAGGGGGAGAATTCCACTTGGAAGCTTCTCAAACTCTATTACTAATCCGGGGCAGGGGGTGTCTGTCTGTCTGATGTAATGACAGCCATGACCTTGCTGTCTCAAGGCTCAATCCTCGTACACCCTAAATCTAAGATATGCCCAATAGACCAGCATTAAGTGATGAAAATGTCACTGTCTTTTGAGAGTTTCCTACTTAGCTATAGGAATTAGAAATATCTATTATATCATTTAGAAATACCATGGATCAAACCAATAAAAATTCAAGAAACAATAAAGTTCCAAATCTGTGGGACAAACTGTGTTAATATGTCCTGCTTGTGTAGGTAAGGGTTGTGGATGCTGACACCAAATACACCAGCATTCTGAAATTTGGAGGACCTGGACCCTGTTCTTCTAGAAGGGTTCTATGATGTCTGTGTATACAATTTCTTGGAAACATTGGGGATACTGGCCAAGGAACAGTTGTACAAGGTCAAACCTGAGCAGGAATTAACAAATGAATACAAGAACTTAGAACTCTATATAATCAGAGCACAATTCTATTCACAAGAACAGGATTCACATTCAGAATGAAGATTAGCAATTTAACACCAAGCAATACATGTTATAGATGCTTGCCATTTCTGATCTGCCAGTACAGAACAGTTCCCTAAAACATATCTTCTATTGCTCTTTCCAGTTTTAAATGACCCTCCTTCCTCTCCTCCTACTTTTGGGACACTATTCTAGAATGCAATTTATCTTAATGCTCCAATACCAATCTGATGGTTAATATATACCTTGAGCTACATCTCAATATTTCATGCTATTCAGTCTCGATTTTCCTTGCCACAAATTCACCATGCTACTTTTAGTTATACCTCATGTATAGTGAACATACTGTTCCATTGAAAAACAAACATTAAAAGCTAAGTCATGCAGATTTCCCATTTTCCATCTCACATCTGGCCATACAATAGGAGCATAGGAATTAACATATCGGATCAGAACTCTGGTCCGTCTAAGGACTCAGTCTCAAAAAGTGAGCACTACCACATGTTTGTTTCAGAGACAACATCCACTGCTAGCTAATGCAAGAAAGCCCATACTAAATTTGGAAATATGTGGTCCCGCAAAAAGAGTAATTTAATGCCAATGCCATGTATGTCATACCTTATTACCACTGCATACATGATTTAGCACAAATAACCTCATAGTTTATGTGTGCAAATACCTCTCATGCTGCACACACGTTTGTGTATGCAAGTTAAGCACTTGTTAAAATTGTGACTTTCTGCCTGCCAAGAACTATGCATCCAGTAATACATAATTTATTCTTTATCTGTGGAAGAATGTTTTCATGGATTTCATGTTGATATTAATGTAATGTGTGTATATCTGCAATTCCCAGAAACTATGTAGAGTTAATTATATCATCACATATCCCTTGAAAAAGTTTGCTATTAGAAAGTCAACACTTACTAGCTGGCCAGGACTATTGCTGTGCTACAGAAGACTACCTGAGGTGCAACTGAGGCTTAAAGATTGTGACTTGCTCAAGGCCACTCAGGCCAAGATGATACTAGGGTTCAAACTCTAGACTCCAGTTCCAAGTCCAGTAGGCTATCCAGTGGCACAACGTCAGCTGTGTAATGAAAGCCCCCATATACTATGTTGGCCAGGGATATAAGTTATTACCATCAATGGTACAATTCTAGATGGTAATAAAGGGGTCGATCCTAAGGCACACAAGTAACCCACATGCATCTCACACGTGCCCCAACTTAGGGTCTGGCCCAATGCCTATTAAATGTCAAAAGATCACAACTAATTACAGAGAAATTTATATTCAGTCTCTTAATGCACAGGAGTTCTCGGACAAGCAGCATCCTGGAAAGAAAATGTCATGTCTAAGGAACTGCATTATCTAATCATTTTTGCCAACTTACATTTTCTATTTCTTTATATTTGTTATAATCAAATGAATTTTAAATAATCAGCAAGTCCTGATTCTTAGAAGCAACCCATGTGGTTAATTCCATGCCTATGGCAGTTGCAGTTACATTCCTTACGAATGTGCACTTCCCATTACTTTAAACTGGCCACAGCTTTAACTTAAATGTAATAAGGCAGCATACCAGTTCAGTACTTTGAGAGGAATGGCTGAAAGTGGCTTTTATGTGATTTGCCTGGAAGGGGAGATGTGGATGCATAGGAAAGAAAAAAGAAACCCCCCCAAAGAAATACCCTCCCTTCCATGACTATGAGTTGGAATTTTGCTAAAGTTAACACCATCACTTCACTATAATCCAACATAGTATTTCCCATCATAGTGAGTGCTAATTTTCAATGGTAGAAACCTCATTTTTGCTTTCGTTCTAACTCATACTGCATTCCCCTTAGTCTCTGCAAAAAATGAGGGTACTGCATAGATAGGGCCCTTCATTTTCATTTTTGTTTATTTTTCTTGGGAATTTATCAGTGTTTTTTATAAACAAAACAGGTGAAGATCGGGGTGTGTGTGTAAATATTGGGGTATATTTTGGTGGACAGGTCAGCAATAAACTATATTAAAATAGCCTATATCTCCCACTAGAGTGGGGCCAATCCCAAGCCCTGTGGAGCTCATGCACCTGTGTAGAAATCACGTGCACCACCATTGTTGGCACATAGTACCGTGTGGAAATCACATGCATGTGCACACGTGCATGGGATCGGTGGGGCTTGGGGTTGGTCCCACTGCCTTTACCTCAACAGGCAGCTTTGCGTATACATGTAGACTAATTTATTATCAACCTACATATATAGCTAATGCAATGTATTGTGTTTTACTAATAAAATGAGCTATTTTTTATGTTCGTAAGTGACAAAATTCAGGTGGAATTCAGTAAAAACTGAATAATAGTTTTTGTAAAATCTAGGATGTTTTTGGTAACAGTTGTTTAAAACTGATGTATGCTGCAGTGGCATGCATGGAGCAAAAGATTGGCCACCCAATGAAGGGGCTTATGCACAGATAAGCATTATCAGTAACAAAAATTCAAGGGTGGTTTCAGTAGTTTACATCTCCTGCTTTTAGTCATTATTTAGACCCTCACCCCACTGTAACTTTCCAATTCTTCTGTCTCCTTCTGTCTTTTAGTTTAGCACCAAAGAGAGCAATCACTATTCTGCTGTAATCTTGCATGCGTATGTAAACTCTCAGAGTGGTGGGCTGGATCGCTCTGAGCTCCCCATTACCAAATGCAAATAACTCAATATGTTGATTGAGTTTCTGGCTACCAAAGTTCTTTTGATCTGAGTGACAGTGAGCATGACTTCCTTCTTTTAATGACAAGCCTGTTTAGACTTTTCTACCTACCACTTTGTGAATCAGGCAACTGAAAATACCCACAGCAATTCCTCCAAACTGTCAGCTATTGCTGTGATTCCACCCAGCACCCCCTGTACAAGACAACAGATTAACCATTAGACTAGATATGTTGAAAATATACAGCTTCAACCTTTCCCCAGCTAGCTCAGAGCGATGTATAGATGATTATTTCAACCGTCAGCTGCCGCATAGACTTAAACCCCTGCACAATAACTCCTGGATTCATCTGCCCCTTGTCAAACTTGCACAGCCTTAGTTTGAGGATACGTAGTGTGGCAGTTTCACTGCGGATCTAGAATAATCCAGACGGCTGCTGTCTCTTTGTTAACAGGAAGCTAAACTGATGAGTTTGTAATGCATTTCTTATCAAAGGTAGTTTCAAAAAAGAAAATGTACTCAATCAGTTTGGGCTGTGGTTTAATATACACTGAAATACTGTTTAATCAAAGTAGTTTGTTATTTTTCTGGGGGGGAAATCTTATTCAGTTCCTTAAAAATCATTTTATTCCACTGAATTATTTATTTTACAAATCTATAATTATTGTTTGATTTGTTTTTCTAGCAGCACATATAATGAAATCACTGCCTTCTAGTCTGCAGTCAGTGGTCCCTGACTAGATACAAGAATGTTAATTTTAGAAAACACAAGAGAAGTATTTGTTTGGTCTCTGAAATGGTAATTCTGAATGAAAAGAAAGGGTTGTAGTTTTGTTTTCTATGTGCATTCAAATTCAAGGAGATGTGTTTCATTTCATTTTGTTTGCACAGAAGGGAACAGATACCCTGTATATTTATACACTGTGATGCCAATATAAAAGCAGACGAAGGTTGCCGACAATCAGTTTCAGTTTGTGCCACGTGCAATAGATAAAAACCCCCACAAATATCCAAAAGTATCAGGAGTGTAAGGATTCTATGTGTTTTACAAATGGTTAGAAACACTGAATGGCACTTGGAATTGCGGCATAAGGTACTCTCTGTGAAACGATAACACCCATGGAACCAGTTTTTTCTGTCTGTGTTTTTGGGAGCTTTTACCTTTTGTCTAAAGCATATAAAACTGATTGAATTTCAAATGAATCTTTCCAGAATTCTATATGCATCTATTGCTAAAATTTAGTATTAATAATACATTGGTTTCCCAGGATCTAATTCTCATACCACATAATTGTATCGTATCTAGAGATTCCCTCCTCTCCACTTGAATATTGTAGGTAAAACAGTTAGTGCAATGTGTGGAATGCTGTTAGGTTGAATGTTGTTATGTATTCAAGATGGCTGCTCTGATCTTCTATTAACCCAAGATAAAGTAAAAATACATGGGTTTTCAGGGTAACACAGGTGCATGCTTTAGCACAATGAAGGATATACTGCAAAGATGCTTGGAAATGCTGCTACCTCTTAACTTTATTCTTTTGATAAGAAAGGCCCAGGTTGAGAGTTTACACTCCATGCAGCTTGCAGTTTAAGGGTATTGCAACTCTCTCAGTAGACAGCAAAACTTGAATTTTCCCTTGCTTAATCCAAGGGAAGCATGTAATAATTGCTTCCTCCAAAGATGCCTGTTGTCATCACTGTTCCTGCCTATTGAATTAAAAAAGCAAAGTTAGGAACTGGATGAAGCTGTTCCTGTCGTGCCTACGCATCAAACCTAGTGAAGCTGGTGAAACGATTCTTGTTGGTTTTAGTGGGCTTCACATCTGGTCCATTAAGATGTTCAAATTTCATGCTTCAGGGTGGAAGTTGATAAACCGGGTCAGAAAGAAAGCTTTTCCTCCATGTATGCCACTGCATAATTGACTAAGGGCATTTCTAGACGAGCAGGGGAACCTAGCGGATTGATAAATCCGCTCTTAAAAAAGTAACGCGGGGAGTGTTTACATGTACCGGAGGTCGCCGGACACTGTTGAAAACAGGAGCGCCCAGCGGCTCGCACATTATTTTTAAAACCGTACTGATTTTTAAAATAATGTGCAAGCCACTGTATGCCGCTGTTTTCAGTGGTGGCTGGCGATTTCCGGTGCATGTAAACACTCCCCGTGTGACTTTTTAAAGAGCGGATTTGTCAATTCGCTAGATTCCCCCGCTCGTTTAAAAATGCCACTACCTGGGAATCAGGCTCAGGACACTGCCACAGGAAGAATGCCAAACTTCAAGGACCTTGTACAACAAATGCTATGCCCTTAAATATGATGATGTAGTACAGTGTGATACTGCAGAATGTAATAAATGTCCTTCCTTTCTTCTGGCACATACACACACTAAAAATTAAGAGCTAATTTATGAAATTCATAATCAAATCCTAATTTATATTCAGGCTTATTTATGGTCCCACTGAACCTTGTAGGTTTTCTGGTACAGATTTTAATCCTCTCCAGTTCATTTATCTTGATTTTCAAATACCCTGTTCTATGCCGCCTTTTCAATTTATGATTCACTAACTGTTTATTCAAGTCATTAAACTATTATTGGCAAACTGTCAAATGAAAAGTTTAAAAAATATTTTTCTCTGTCAATTTAATCAGTCACAGGACTTCTCTCCATCTTGTGGCCACACAAAATATGAGTATGGTCTTAAAAGTAGGATTGTCCCTCCCTCCCACACCCAAGTATTATTAAAAATAAGGATGGGAAAAAAGAGCTCTTAGAGAAGAGCCCAAATTGCAGGGCTAGGATTAGAATTCTCCCAATATTCGAGGATTGTTATTTCAAGTTTGTCTCTTAAATTAAAATGACTGCATCCATCCTTATTTACTTAAGTGGGAAATGTTGATACTTAGCTCTCCAACTGGATATTTTTGTGGTAGATATTTTCTGATCTCTGATACGGACTTTAATTTCTCTTCCAAGTAGTAACATTTTCCTGGAACACAGGAGTAGGGCAGGAGCAAAAATGGCACAGAGGAATACTGAGAATGCCCATGGCTGATCTTAATAGGAACCTGGATTAGCCATTTAATAAAGGACAGTAGGTTGTCTAATACTTTTGTGACAGGTTGTCAAGGTTTTATCCCCAGTGCTTCCTCTGACTTACTGTTTAAGCTGTGGCAAGTCACACATAGGACCTGATTTTTCTGTAGCAATTAATTAGAGTTCTGGGTGCTCAGCAATTTCCCTCTGCCTGACTTTCTCCATATGTAAAATTATCACCCATCTTTAACGTATTTTGAGATCTTTGAACAATAGGTGTAATGTGCATATAGAATATTTGTGATGAGAATGAACTGGTCTTGGACAATTTCTTTGATGTATTAAGCACAGAATATCACCTTAACTTCAAGTATGCATTTCTTCCCTAACGTACATTAAAAAAGCAGAATCTTTAAAAGACATTACCATTCCCTTATGAGTGGTCCTATGACAGTTCCCCAAGGCACACATCCTAAGCCGAAAGCCATACCTTTCTCAGACTCCTTGTTAAGTCTCTAGGATCACAAGAGAAATTGGAGCATTAAGATTTTCTGTACCCATTTGTCTGGATTCAGGGCACTGGGATAGACCGACTTCGGGTCAAAAAAGATGTGCTGCCAGAGGTGGCTCCTCAGGGCAAGAAACATCAGCCAACCCTCCCTCAGGATGGGTCAGGGCACCGAAATGATGTGCCCATGGGCAGGGAGCCATCCTGCTGCCTGCCCGGCCCAGGTAGGGCAGGGAACACAGCAAATGTGTGGCTGGCTGACACTTCCTGTGCCCTGTTCCTAGAGCCCCACCCCCCACAATGACAGACAGCCATAGTTGTCAATGAGGCACAGCCATTGTAGCCAGCCATGGCAACCCCCACCCAGCAGCAGGAATGGCAGAGGCAAAGAGATGTGTTGGCTCACTGTGACCTGCCTGGGTGGCCCTTGGCCTGGAATGTGCACCCGGAATCTTCCGGGGGACACATTAAAGGCCAGCTGCCTACCCGGCCCAGGGCACTCCCAGGCCAACATCTGGCAGCCAGGGAACAGACGTGCAAGTGGTTCACTGGCAAAGGTGGGCAATAATGGGCCCACACCATGTATGTTTTTACTAGGAATGGGAATACTAATTTAGTATAAATACTGAAGTTCAGTAAAGCAGGCACTTTAGTATTAATACTAATAATACTAAAGCGAGCATCAGATAAGAAAATTCTGCTTATTATTTAAACTTGAAAATGGCACCTTTGCCATCTGCTGGGCTCTTTTCGACTTGTTCTCTGCCACTCTGTTTCTTTCCCTGCTTGTTAACAGTAGCCCGGTCAATTTCACTGAGATTCTGGCAACGCTACTGGTCTCCTGCCACTGTTCTGTCTCCCAGCTCCTCTCTCCAACCTCGGTTACTACCTGACCGGTCTCTGGCCCACCAACCACCCCACAGCTGCCTCATCGCACTCATGCTGCATCTTGAGATCAACTTTGCTTTCTGCTTGTCCACCTTCTGCAGATGAAGAGGGCAGCTGGGGACAAGCAGAAAGCAACGCTGATCTCAGGATACACTCTACTAAAGTGAAGTGTAGTGCACTTGTCTCGCACTGGTTTGGGGTTTGGCGTGGGTGGCACTGGGTTTGGGGTGTAAATGCCAGGGGCTGGGGGCTTTTAGTGGGTGGGGGTGCTTTGAAGGTGACTGTGGGTTTGGGGGATGCCTTTTGGCTCTGGGCTAGGGTGCTGTGAGGTTAAAGAGTTGTCTGGTATTAGTCGAAAGCAAAGTTGATCTCATTAAAGTCGTCTCAGGTGAGACGAGGCAGGGTGGTGCAGGGGGAGGCAGGCAGAGATGGTTAGAGAGCCTTGCCATGCATTAGCAAAGCAGCCTTCACATACTAAAAGCCCCAGTCCCTGGCATTTCCCACGCAAATCCAGTGCCACACCGAACCCCAACCTCCAGTTCCAGCCCCCCTTAACCATTGTCCCTCACCTAGGCACAGCAAGCCCCCTTTAAACCCACAGCACCCCAGCCCAGAGCCACAAGGCACCCCCTGAGCCCACAGTCACCTTCAGAGCACCCACTAAACGCCCCCAGCCCCTGGCATTTGAACCCCAAACCCAGTGCCACCCACACCACCTCCAAAACCAGTGCCAGACAAGTACACTACACTTAACTTTAGTAGACACTTTACTAGTTTTAGAAACTCCATGGATTTTTTTCATTGGCTTCTATGGGAAAAAGCTCCCATTGACTTCCACGGAAAACGAAACAGAAACAAGACAGAACAAATAGTAAAGAAAACACAAACAAAACAGAAGTAAATACTAAAGTCCATCCCTAGTTTTTAATCTTTGTCCTAATAAGTGGCAAACCAAAAAACAAAACTCATCCTTTGTTCTATTGCCTGAGAGAGGGTTTTGACACCAGATACAGAGGACCTGATGACAGGGGCATCAGCGTCAGAAGCATTAGCAAAAGTAGACTGTGATTATGTAGCTCTGTCAAACTGTACTAGGAATCTCTCCTGTTGTTACTGTGCACTTCCCAGTAATGGAGGTTGCCGCTTTGTGGCTGAATACACTGCAGAGTGATCAATCACCGTTAAGACCAGTGCAGTTCCCTATATGGTCAAAAAACAGAGTAGCCCATATTTAAAATGAGTCACCTAAACCCTACCCATACTTGTGCCTGTGGTGCAGTTAACTGTTTATGTTTACCCAGCTGCATTAAAGTTCTGTGGGAAAAATATAAAAGACACATATGCAAGTGCTACACTAAAAATGAGAACAAGGCCCTTGGTGATTGTTCTTTTCTTCTGAATTTAGAAGTCTTCGGTTTATTGTGTGTAGTACATTTGACAGGAGAAGGAAGTTATTTACTGCAGAGCAAAAGGGTCCTACAATACCCTCATGGTTACTTCTTCATAGCACTGCCCTATAAATCCAGACTCAGCTGAAATTGTTTCCTTCCTAATATCAGCTCTTCTAGCAATGGGAAGTGGAGATTCCGGTGCACCCCACAGAAACCTAATTAAAACAATTACCTCATATACTGATGCAAAGTGCCATTTTTTAATGATTTTGAAATATATTTTTTCCAGTACAATTGCACTCAATCAATATATTCCTAAGAAATAACTATTTATTTACTTCCATTGCTGCAGCCCTCATTTAAAGCAAGTAACACAGGGTATTTTCAGACGTGACGGGGCCTGTATTGGCCCCGTCATGGAATCATCCATTGATCCCCTACCGGGATCAAACCGGCACGTCTGTTGGACGTGCTGGCTGATCCCGGCGGGGAATCAGGGAGGGCGTGGGACCGCTCGGCTCAACGTGCGGCCGCACAGCCCTGCCCCCCCATGCTCCCCCGGCCGGCCGGCCGGCCTCTTGGGAGATGGGTGGGCTCCGCGGCCAATCTGGCCGCAGCGCCCACCCGCATTGACCACAGACCGGAATCCCGGCGCTGATTCCGGGCCGTGGTAGGGGACCAGACATTAGAGTCCCCTTGATCATGGGGGGAATCACATTCAACACGCAAACGAAGATGGTCCAGCCAGGACCTCCGTTTGCGTGTTGAATGTGATTCCCCCCTGTGATTCATGGGGGTGAACATCTGGCGGGGAGCTTCCGTTCCCCCCTACAGATGTTACGGGATCACGATCACCATGTGGGAATTCACCGTGGTTGAGTGTGATCTTGTAACGTTTGAAAATACCCAGAGTTGTGCTGTTTAAAGCAAGAAATTAGAAAAGTTGAGGAAGTTTTCATTCATAAACGGCCTGGCCCCACCTACTTGCAGGACCGCCTCACCCTCCGGATCTTGGATCAACCTCTGCAGTCGGCCTCCTTGAGGTCCCCTGGGTTTCCCGGGTGTCGACCATGAGGAAGGCGTTCTCTGTGACTGCACCGTGGTTGTGGAACTCCCTCCTGCTGAAGGTGCACCTGGCCGCAGACCTCCCCTCTTTCCGCAGACAGTGTAAGACCTGGCTGTTCCACCAGGCCTTTGCTGAGGGAGATGGGATGGGTGGGTTGGGCTAGGGAGGGGCTCTGTTTGGGTACTGGGTTTTTAAATTAATAATGTTGATTTTTAATGGTTTTTATTATATGTTTTTAGAATGTTGTTAGCCACCCTGAGATGCTTGTAAGCAGGAGGGCATGGCATATAAATGTAATTATAAATAAATAAAAATAAATAAACATCATAAGGAAGTCCAACTATATCAACTTGTCAATTGTCCTGCCAGGGTACGAATGTTCAGTAAAGTCCCCAGTCATTTATCTAGTCTCATTTTGAAAATATCTATTTAGAGTAAACTGTCAAAGTTCTCAGCCCCAAAATTCCTACTGTTCATGCATAAGCATCTGGTTTTATTTTAACTTGTTCCTTATCCCCAATTTTTATTTCTCCTTCTGCAGCTCCTTACTTCTACACAGGAGGGCACATAAAATGACTGTGTCTACAATGGGTATTTTCAGACGTGACGGGGCCAATTGGCCCCGTCACGGAAACAAACCTTTGATCCCCCACCAGGGCCACCGCGTCATGGGTGAACAGACGTGGTGGCGGCTCCCGGTGGGGAATTGGGGAGGAGGCGGGGCCACATGGCGCAATGTGGGGCCGCATGGCCCCGCCCTCCCACGCTCCCCTGCCGCCCGCCCTCTGGGGAGACGGGCGGGCGCCGCGGCCAATGTGGCCGCAGCGCCCGCCCGAATTGACCATGGCCCGGAATCCCTGCGGGGATTCCGGCCCGTGGCTGCCGTCCAGACGAGACGGCTTGGTTCATCCCGGTGGGAAATCACATTCACGACGCGACCGGCCCCAGCCCCGTGGGTTCAGCCGATCGCGTGGTGAATGTTATTCCCCACAGCAATTGACCATGATGAACATCTGGGGGGGAACTTCTGTTCCCCCCATCAGACGTTACGGGATCACTTTCACCATGTGCAGATTCACTGTGGTTGACTGTGATCAACATCTGGGGGGGAACTTCTGTTCCCCCCATAAGACGTTACGGGATCACTTTCACCATGTGCAGATTCACTGTGGTTGACTGTGATCTCATAACATCTGGAAATACCCAATGACTCTCATACTACCTTATAAATCACTTATCACTAATACAAGGTACTGTAAACTGATCCTTAATTGGTAACTGAGTTTCACTTTTCCCCTATAGCCTTCTCACCATGAAAACAGGGTTCGCTCAGCTTGAGCTGTAATGCTCACCTCTGATGTAAGGCATTGTATTTTTCTTATGACTGGTAAGTATGATTTATAGATATATTAATCTAGTGTGTATAGTACTGTACATATGTTTACATAAAATGCACATATGGATTTATACAAATCATACGTATATTGTTTTATGTGTGTATACAGACACTGCACATACACATATGCTTATGCATAGATTTATGCAGTTAACAAGTGGTGTCTGGAATACTGGAAGTTTCTATTCTGGAAACTAAATGAATTTCTTTTTAAAAAATGAAAATGTAAACATTCTTGGAACCTCTTCAGCTGCTTTGTATTTCTAAGCAAATAGCACCATCTGCTGGCCATACTGAATTTCAAGCCACTCTGTTTTTTTCTCCTCCTCTATCTTGGAATCTATGAATAAATATGCAGCAGTATTTCTATGCAAATGTTATACATAGGAATTTTATTACCAAAAGACAGATTTTTAACACACTGGTTGTAGTTTAATAATACTCCATTACCTGAAGTATGACTTCCATAAAAGCAAGGAATGTTAATTGTTGACAAACCAATTCTAATATGCAAACTTCTGTAAGTCACTGTGTAAAGATGCAAATAAATCAGAAAGATTGGTCCTGTTGTATTAATACCACTATTATATATGCTGACTTAAAGTTAAATACAGTTCATGACACTAAGAAATCTGTAAAATATATCACTGAGAAGGAGCACTCTCTTTATTAGTGATTCTAGAGACATATTTTGCAGACCCCAATGTTGGGAAGTTATGTTTTCTTTGAAACAAATATGCCTAAAACAGATGTGTCATTTACTAAATTTACTAATATTGCAAACATTCAAGTTATAAATAACTAAGATAAAATCTGTAAAATAATAGTAAAACTGGCAAGAGAGAAAGTACAGCTAGAGCATAATTCACTGATACGGAGTATTAGGGAAGTGCAGCATGTCATTTTTAGGTAAACGATGGCAAAAGTGAGGAGGCAAAGTAACACAATAAAAAGAAGAAATGGATACGTGATAGCTAACTCTGATTATATCTGTAAAAGAAACTGCACAAAGAATTAATACTAAAAAATCTGCCAAAAAATACAGTAGTTTGGCCAAAATTGATTGTTATGGGGGAAGCAAAGGCTGGCAATTTCATACAAGAAGAAAATAAAGTGTAAGCTAAAAAAAATCTAGGGGCGATAACTAATGACAACGTTACTTACAATGGTGATTTGATCTCTAACAGAAAAAGTACTCTAAAGGATGGATGCGTGCAGCCAGGATCATATTTTTCATATGAAAACAAAATAAGATCAGGATGCCTCCAGAAAGTAACAAATGACTGTTATATGTTCCCACTGATTAGATCTCTAACAAAAATATTACACTGATAACACTAAAATACCTACAGAGGCTAGGACCATGCTACTTTAGGATTGTTACATGAAGGAAATGGATGTCATTTCACATATATCTAATGGGAAGCTAACTATCATGCTGAAAAATTATGAAGATCAGATCTCTAACATCAAAAAGGGAAAAAAATAATGCTGGGACTATCACCAAAGTACAATATTAACTCATTGTTTATTCTTTGGCTGTTGCTGTTTTGCCAGGAACTGGATCCTGTTTATGTATCCTGCTTTTGCAGGAGGGGCAGGGTATAAATCCACGAAATAAATAAATAAATAAATAAAAATTATATGGATGAGTGAGTTCCTCTCTGAGGGCGCTTTCCCATGTGACAAAATGCGCCTGGTTTGTCTCCAGGAAAATCTCTGGCGGGCAAATCAGGCATGGGGTTTGCAACATTACAAACCGCGCCTGATTTGCCTCCTGTAGATTTTCTAGGAGGCAAATTGGGTGCATTTTGTAACATGGGAAAGCGCCCTCTGTCAGGACCCAATCCTTCATAAGGACCATACTTGAGAAGAGAAATTTTTAAAAAGTGACTGTTGCTGCATAAGTGCCCCAAGAAGTGAAGGAGGCAGGGTGGTAGTGGCCAAGTAAAGAACCACCATTCTGAAACAGAAGCAGAAGAAACAGGGAGATGAAGAATAATGAGCACAGAGATGCCATAGCATTGAATTAGCTGCCCAGGCTGCCTAAGCAGGCCCCAAGAAAACACTGAAGTTCTCAGCATTAAAGCTGCTAGAAAAGGTCCAAGTGGTCTGTTAGTGCCGGGAGTTAAGAACTGGTGTATTTAAAAGGAGTAATACTCAATTTTTCAGAGTTGGCAAAGTGAGGTGGGAATAAAGTGAATAAAACAGAATTCTACTGGGAAACCCTGTTGGTACATTTGGCCACTGAAAAGGGGATGATTTTCCTCCCTTTAAGGTGAATGGCAGTTTTTCTATAGATTACAATCTGATCCAGTAAAACTCTCAGGACAAGGACTTCTCTCTAAATAATGATTGTTCAGTGCCAGGTACATTGTTGTCAGTCACTATATAAATACCTAATAATAGTAATGTAATCAGCAGTAAGAAATATCAGTCTGCATAATCAGTATGGAAGCTCTTTCCAACTAGTTAGTTCTAACATACTAGTTATAATAAGGTTATTTGATGGGTTAACATTTTAAAAGTAACTACAACAAATACCAATGCCATTGGATGCCAAAATGTCTAGAGAGGGTGCTACTGCCAGATATTTTGAGAGTCAAGGACACCCTGACCCCTAGCTATCAGAGGGTGGTGACAGCTCTCAGGAAAGGTCATCTTCCAAACACAAGCCCTAAGGAGTTTATGTGGTCTTGACGCAGGAAGAGCAAGATGGCAAACAAAAGAACCATGTATTGAAGACAGATAAAAGCTACTGTATATACTTTGACTTCAGGATTTCTTGTGGGCTTACCTTAAGGATATGAATATTTCATATCCTTTCATATCAAGGGATGTGTTGGACATAAGTCTTTTGGCTGGCATACAAGCCTGGAGGTATTGTTTACACATTTCCTCAGGCTGACCCTTTGAACTGTGATGTTCTGGCCCATAAAGTTGCTTGCCTGTTTTGAAGAAAGTTCCTCACACAAATGTTGGAAAGTAAATGCCAGGCTCAAAAGAGATCAATTAATCAAATTTCATAGCTTGACTTCTCCTGAAGTAATAGAGACAGAAATCCAAAATCTGAAGGTATTAAGTATATCTTCATTCCAATGGGAGACAGAGGGTAATTTCAGATGAAACGAGACCACGCTCAACCACAGTGAACCCCCTGTGGTGGTTGTTTGTCCTGTAACGTCTAAAAGATTCCTGCCAGATGTTCACCACGGTGAATACCTGGCGTGAATCAAAATAGCCACGATTCCGGAGGTGAGGCTGGTCTCACCTACGGAATCGTGGTTAGATTGGCCACGATACGGGATGGGCCAAAAGCTACATTTGTAACGCTGGCCCATCCCGGATCGTGACCCAGACCGTGATAAGGGATCGGGCGCAGCGGCCAGATTGGTCGCTGTGGCTGCCCGTCTCCCGGAGGGCGGCTGGCTAGGGGAGTGCGGGGCTGTGCGGCCACACGTTGCGCCACACAGCCCCACCCCCTCCCTGATACCCGGTGAGAATCAGGCCGGCACGTCTAAAGGACAGCTGGTCTGATTCCTGACCGGGATCTGAAACGGATCCTGGTGCGTGATTCAGCGTGGCGGCCCTGGAGGCCCAGCATGTCTGAAATTACCCAGATATTTGAGATTACAATTGGAAAAGTCATGTTAATGCCATCGTAGTATTAAAAGCTACCAAGGTGAATCTGAAGATGTAGTATAACCAGTCAGCAGAATGACCTGATTTCCTGAGTACCTAAATCATGGGTAGAAGTCTGCACACACAGATAACTTACTGAGCATTGTAAAGGTGACAAATTATCTCTGTTGTCTATGACAGGTTAGCAACTGATATGCTTTATTTAAGCAAGGATTCTGGTGGACAGGGAAACCAAAGAAGAGAGAGAAGTTGTAAGCAGAAGGTGATACTACAAGAAAGAACTAAATGACCAGGCTGAGCTAATTTACAGAAAAGATATCACGGCAAATGCCATGTAGAAAAAGAACTCCTCCAAAAATGTAGGTATTGGAAAAGAAGTTGTCAGAAAAGTAGCAAATTTATGTTTAGGTGAGCAAAGGAAGTACTGAGGAACACAAGCTTATTCGGGAGAGAGAGAAGTGATGGTATGTTACAGACAAAATCCCAGATGGACCTGAATGATACCAATCAAACAACCCAATGGAGCCAGTGCAGTTAGACATACCCGTTATAAAAGAAACCGAATGCATCAATAAATGACACAGTGACTAATCCAATTCAGCATTGGTTCGCTAAAGCAACGCAAAAACCTATCTTTTCAAGAAATATTAACAAGGGATAATCTCTGATGTAGGTTCTCCTCAATGCAGAGATTCCATGAAAGCAGGGATTTCAAACATGCTTTTCTGTATTGTACTGAGTGTGTCAAACAACACATCTCATCACTGGAGATTAGAGAATAGAGATAGTTGTGCACGTTGCAGTGGAGACAGTGACACGTTTAAAATATTTTCCACATGAATAAACAACAGAAAATGCATTACAAAGCTCAGAAATGGTATAACAGTTTTTGAGATCTCATGTGGCCGTTTCATAAGAAGAATGTTCTTGTATACGATTAGAATTCAAAAGTATTAATAAAATGCATATGTGTGTGTGTGTGTGTTTTTTCTTCATATGCCTAAACAGATGCAATGTCTTTCTGATATAATGAGGGGAAAACACTAAGGGTCACAATCCTACTTGATACCTGCAATACTTTCCATGTCTTTATTGCTGTCTAGGGAGGGAAGGTGGTTTCAAGTTGGACCACTCAGGACAAAATTTGGGAACTGGTGTATGGGATATGCTGGGCTTTGAAAGGGTTAAAAAGGGAGGCAAACAGAGTCTGGAAAATTCCTGTGCCACCATTTTTTTCTTCCTATCCTACATGAATTCACCTCTTCTCCAAAGCCAAGAGACCACTAGAGTCTCCAGAAGAAAGAAAGAACAATGCATTTGAAACAGATGAGTCTGTGGGAGGCCACACGAGCAGCAAGAGCCTAATCCCCATGCAGACACATGGCAAGCAATTGCCACTAACACACTGTAGGGCCATTGAGGGGAGCCGGCCAGACAGCTGCAGGGAAGCCAGATGGGCTAACCCCTGTCAGAGCCGCCTCCCCAACTACATAAGCAGGCACACAGCACGGCCTCCCCTCCCCTGGCCTGGCCTAAATATTGCCCCCAGCTGTGATGTGGCTGCACGCAAAGGGCGCTAGCTCTCACTGCGCTCACAGCCCTGTCACAGAGCTCGCCATGCAGCCATGTGGGGTAAGGCTGCTCTGTGTTGTGTCCTCAGAATTTCTCCCGTGGGTGTGTCGCATAGCATACAGCTGTTTGCCACACCCCAGGGTGGGTGGGGAACATTTGGCTGCCGCCAGTCACACAATACACTGCATCATGTGGCCTGGGAGGGATAAGGCTACCCAAGGCATGGTAGCTTTCCTTCCCTGTCTTGTCTGGCTGCACCCGTGTCTTTTGTGCATGGACGTGGGGGGTATGATCTAGATCCTTTTCCCCGAAAAGGATCACAAAGAATTTTCCAAACATAGGTTGGAGATATAGAGCAATTAAGGTCATATAGCAAGTCAGTGGCAAGCATGGAACAGAATTCTGGTCTGTCTACTCGCAGTGCCCCCAGCCAGTATACCATGTTGCTTTCCTGTGAACACATTGCCTTGGCTTAAGGTATGCCTGTTTTGGAATTCATGGTCATGCTGATATTTTGATGTCTAATGTAACATCAGTACAGATAAGCCAGTGTGGTGTAGTGGATAAGGTGCTGAACTTGGTCCTGGGAAGCTAGGGTTAAAATCTTGCTAGCCATGAACTCACTGGGTGGCGTTGGGTAAGTCACAACCTCTTAGCCTAGAGAGTCAGTGTGGATAAGGTACTCAACTTAGTCCTGGGAAGCCAGGGTCCAAATCCTGACCTAGCCATGAATTCACTGGGTGGCCTTGGGCAAGTCTCAGCCTCAGTTCCCTAATGGCAATGGGCTATGACCACGCCTAATAAACAACAACAGCCACCACCTCAGTTCCCCATTTGTAAAATGGGAATATCTGTTTCTCCCTGTGTTCCCTCACACTTGTCTATCTTAGATTGTAAGCCCACTGGGCAGGGACCTGTCTCCAAAATCTGTGACTGTGAAGCACTGGGTTTGCGTAGTAGCGCTATAGAAATGATAATTAGTAGTAGTAATCTACAAGTTCTAGTTATTTGCATAGAAAATTAATTTTATCTCTGTGTTCAAATCACAATTAGAGAGGCTTAATGTAATTTGATAAAGAGTTAAATCGATAAAAGAATCATACCTTCTTAATGTTTTAACAAAATATTCATGACAGAATCCATATATATCTAACATAGATAGTCTCAACGTGTGGATGAGATGATGGTGCAGGGAGGAGGGCTTTAGATTCATTAGGAACAGGGGAAATGCTTGGGGAAGGGGGAACCTATACTGAGGGCATGGGCTCCACCTTAACCAGAATGGAACCTGACTGCTGGCACTAAAAATTAAAAAGGAGATAGAGCAGTTTTAAAACTAGAATCTGGGGGAAAGCTGACAGGCACTGAGGGATGCATGGTTCGGATTAAGGTATCTCCGAAGGATGCTGTTAATTAGAGTATCCTAATACTGAGGATATGGAAGAAGCCGAAGGAGCCCAGGTGGAAATCAGTGCAGAACAGACAAATATAAATGATTCCAAAATACCTGAAATTGCTACTTCTAATGAACAGATTAAGAATAAAAATAAAAAGAATACATTTAAATATCTATATTTAAATGCTAGAAGTCTAAAAGGTAAGATGGGAGAATTTGAGTGTATGGCACTAAATTAAGAACTAGACATATTAGGCATCTCAGAGACCTAGTGGAATGAGGACTATCAATAGGACAGTAATACCAGGGTACAAAATATATAGAAATAACAGAGTAGATCAAGCTGGTGGTGGGGTAGCTTAAAGACAGCACTGAGTCAAGTAGGATTAAAATTGTACAGGAAGTGAACTGTTCTCTATGGGTAGAAATCCCCTGCATAATGGGGAAGTGTATAGCAGTGGGACTATACTACAGTCCCCCTGACCAGGACGGTGAGACTGACTATGAAATGCTAACAGAGATTAGACAGTCTACTAAAGTGGGAAACATAATAATAATAATGGGTGGCTCCAATTACCCTAATATTGATTGGGTCAATGTCTCCTCGGGGTGTGATATGGAAGTAAAGTTTCTAGATGCCGTAAATTGCTGGTCCTGGAACCAATTGCTCCTCCTGGAAAGCAGTTGTTTTAGATCTAGTCCTAAGTGGAGCGCAGAACGTGGTGCAAGGGGTAATGATGGTAGAGCTGCTTGGCAATAGTGATCATAATATAATCAAATTTGACATAATTATTGGAGGGAAAATGATAAAACTACTGCAGTAACATTTAACTTTAAAAAGGGAGACTATGCTAAAATGAAGACGCTAGTTAGAAGGAAACTAAAAGGAGCAGTTGCAAGGATTAAATGTCCACAAGAGGCATGGAGACTATTTCAAAATACCATCTTGGAAGCCCAGATTAAATGTATTCCACAATTTAAAAAAGGTAGCAAGAGGACCAAACGTCTGACAGAGTGGCTAAATTGTGACGTGAAGGAGGCTATTAGACCCAAAAGGGCATCCTTTAAAAAATTGAAAGCTCATCCTAATGAGGAAATGAGCACTGACAAATTAGATGTTAAAAAGTTAATATTGCACGCCAAGAAACAATTTGAAGAGAGACTTGCTAAAGAGGCAAGAAATAATAATAAAAACGTTTTTAAGAACATCAGAAGCAAGAAGTTTTCTAGAGAGTCAGCTGGGCGATTAGATGACCAGGGGTGATCAGAGAGGGTGAGGCCATTTCAGAGAAGCTGAATCCCCAGGGAGAAAAAAAGTCCCATCCCAGGGAGGAGGGCCAAAGCCGGGACACCAGCCGTGGAGGAATATCCTGGGGGGGAAATCACCCAGCCCGGGGAGGGCACAGGCTGAGCGGACACTGAGGGAGGCACAGGGAGATTTATTTATTTTATTTCGTGGCATTTTTATGCCGCCCCCTCATGCCCACGGCATCTCGGGGCGGCTAACAATACAATAAAACAATAAAATACATTAAAACCACCACCACTTTAAAAATAATTTAAAACCCCCCCAACCCTAACCTCCAATTCCCCAAATTCCCCACCCCACCAATCTCCCCCATTTACACCTCCCTCCCCCCCTCCCCTCCAAAGGCCTGGGTGAACAGCCAAGTCTTGCATGCCAGCCGAAAGGCGAGCAGAACCGGGGCCAGGCGGACTTCCTTCGGAATGGAGTTCCACAACCGTGGCCCAACCACCGAGAACACCCTCTCCATGGTGGCCCCCCACCTTACACGGGGGACCTCCAGATAGGCGCCCCCAGTGGATCGGAGGGTCTATCCTGAGTCATGGGAGGCGAGGCGGTCCCTGAGATGTGAGGCATGTGAATCCCCTGGCTATCGGTCTGTGGTCTTGTGACACACAGCCCTCCTGGGCCACCCCCATCGACCATCCCCTCCTCATCTGAGTGACTGAGATCTTCCCCTTGTCCTGTGCAGCCAAACAAAGAGGGCTACCTAGCTTGGGTCAGGCTATTTAAGCTGGCCCAGAGCCCAACCCTTACAGAAGATCACCTGGCCATCATAAGGATTCCCAGCCAGCCCCCACATCACTGATGGGCAGAAGTGTTCCTTTCAGAAATCGTTTGATAAGGTCCCTCATGAGAACTGTTGAGGAAATTAAAAAGTCATGCGATAGGAAGCGGTGTCCCATGGTAGACTGGCAACTGATTACAGGATAGGAAACAAAGAGTAGGACTTTTCACAAAGGAAAGAGGTAAATAGTGGAGTTCCTCAGGGAGTTATATCGTGGACCTGTGTTGTTTAATGTAATCATTAATGATCTTGAAAAGGTAATGAGTGAGGTGATCAAATTTGCAGATGATACAAAGTTATTCAAGGTAGTTAAAATACAAGTGGACAGTGAAGAATTGCAGGGAGGATCTTGTGAGATTGGGTGACTGGGCACCTAAATAGCAGATGAAATTTAATGTGGACAAGTGCAAAGTGATGCAGATAGGGACAAATAATCCAAGCTATATGTACAGAAGGCTGGGTTCTAAATAAGGAGTTATCACTCAGGAAAAAGACCTTTGAGCCATTGTGGAAAATACATTGAAATCCTGAGCTCAGTGTACGGTGGCGGTTAAAACCGCAAACCGAATGTTAGGAATTATTCATAGAGGGATAGAAAATAAAACTGAATATATCATAATGCCTCTATATAAATCTATGGTGTGATCATACCTTGAGTATTGTGTGCAGTTCAGTTCTGGTTGCCCCACCTCAAAAAGATATAGTAGAAAGAAAAAGGAATAGAGAAGGGCAACAAAAATGATGAAGGGCATGGAACAACTCCCCTGTGAAGAGAGGCTGGATAGGTTAGCGCTCTTCAACTTCGAGAAGAGATGTCTGACAAGGGATATGATAGAGGTTTATAAAATCATAAGTGGAGTGGAATGAGCAGGTAGGGAACAGTTACTTACCCTTTCAAGCAGTACTAGAACTAGGGAACACCCCATGAAACTAACAACTAGCAGATTTAAAACAAATAAAAGAAAGTATTTTTTCACTTAACACACAATTAAGTTGTGGAATTTGTTGCCAGAAGCTGTGGTCAAGGCCAGTAGTATAGCTGGGCTTAAAAAAAAGGATTGGACAAGTTTCTGGAGGATAGGTCCATTAGCAACAATTAATTGGGTAGGTTTGGGGGAACATAACCTCTTACTGTCAGGAGCTGGTGTGACCAACAGGGAACAGATCACCCCATTGTGACCTGTTGGGTACTTCTTCCAAGCTATCGAGACTGGCCACTCTCAGAGACAGGTTCTGGGTTCGATGGACCGCTGGTCCCGGTATGGCACTAGTTATGTTCTCAATATTTAAGCTAATACATATTGCAAATTGCCAAACCATTTTTATATTTTAGACTTTTTAATTCTCCAGGTGCCTTTAGAGGATCCACTGCTGGTTCCATTTAATGTAGTTTGTCCTCCTCCTTTGCCTTCCCCTTCTGAACTGTTTTAAAATGTATTGTAGGCTGTTCTATTGCATTTTATCATATTAATTTTGTGAAGATACTATATAAATAAAACTAATTATTACTATCATTATATCAACTTAAATATCCATGTTATTTTAGAATTAATTGCAATCTCACCCCTGATCCAGGCTAAACGCAGGGCTGACCTTAAGCAATGCAGGGTCGTAGGTAGTGGTGGTGGAGAGACTCCAGGCCCTCCTTTTCCCCTTCTTTCATGCTGCTCCCTTTTCTTCCCCCCCTTTCTCCTACATGTTGCTTCTTTTCATCTTTAATGGCCAGTCCCTCTGCCTGCTTGTGCAGAGGAGGTGGAGCTAACTAAGTCCCCTCCGCGTTCACCGTGGCGGGGTTTAGCGGCGCCCCCCCTTCCTGGCAAGGAAGGCGAAGCGGTGAAGAGCGGCCGCTTGGGGGATAGCAGGGAATTCTGGTTTCCATGGCAACCCCACAACTGGAGGCACCCAGGACTCTCGCGAGAGTCGGGACTCCCGGGCGCCATCTTAGTCTCCCCGCCCGCGTGCCTCATTCGGCTGGGCATGGAGTGGGGAAAAGACGTGCACCCACCCACCCGCCCATCTTATAAGGCACCACTCTGAGCCATAACTGGTCGCGCATTAGGACCGGAAAGGAATTTTCCCTGAACCAAAATTGACAAATTGGTAAGGGGTTTTTCGCCTTTCCCCGAGTGATCTGCCGATTAAGAAAGAGGGTGAGAATGCAAATTTGCGGTGGTAGGCCGAATTGTCACACTCTTGGTGGAGGGCGGAAGGCTGAGTTCAGGCCAAGGGGTAAAAAGTTGAAGGGGGTTAGCATAGCATAGGGTAGCAACATCTCCCTAAGAGATGGGCATAGGCCATACATAGCTGCTCAGTGCGGCCCACTGTATGGACAGCCCAAGGGTGGGAGACGAACGACCGAACCTGCTGGGAGGACCATGTACCGAACAGTAAGTTACAGTGTCCTCACCCTTGTTGTTTAAACCTCCGCCCCCAGAGGGCAAAAGGGGGTAGGTACGAACAACCCGCTCCGGCCCGGGGAACCCGGTGGTCGGGGTAGGGCGTAAGTTTAAAAGTTGGTTAGGTAGGGCGCAGGAGGTTCCCACAGGCTTAACCCAAAGACGTGAGAAAAAGGGCGCCGGACAAACACGATAGCGCCTGGTACAGGACGGGAACCTCCTGTGGGGGCAGTTAACAGATAGGAACCAGTAATATTTAGGACCCCAGTTTAAGGGGGGAAGTGGGAGGACTACCCCTTCCCCCCTTTTTGTATATTAATAAAGAGTGTGGCCGTTCAAACCCATACAGTATCCTCGTCTTCCTTGGGGGGGGGTGCGTTGACAAACCAGGTGATATCATTTAAAGCACAGGGTCTCCAAAAGTTCAGGGTCCTAGGCCACTGCCTTGCTTCCCTTGCCTTATGACTGACCTTCCCTACATGGCATTTTATGTAGTCTTGAATGGGTAGTGAATTCTAATATAAAGTAAATTATATACCTGAGTCCTGATTCAGATCTCACTGAAATAATGCGGTCATGTCGTGGATCAGCCAGGTGCTAAGTATCATACAAAATAAGAATTATACTGAAAAGTTATTAGCAGTAGTAGAGGAATTGTAGATCAACTGCTCTTTTGAACATGGAGGCAATTTGAAAGCACCACAGATCACATTGTAAAGTGTCTCTGTGAGCAGCACAAGGTTTTATAGAGTCGCTTTTTGGTGTTATTAGTCCAGTACTAATTTGAGACAATGCCCAATGACATCACAAAAATTTAGCTCCAGAGACAAAACAATAATCTTATGAGGTCTATCCTGACAATGGTACTCAGAACTCCCCAGCACCGATATGCTTCTCAGTCCTGCAGCTGTTTCTTAAAGCTTTCTCCCAAAGGCACATTTAGAACTAAATTAAATGCAACTTTGACTTAATTAACGTTTTAAATGATAATGAACACAATGTAGATTCATAGGAGGCACTTATATTGTGTAGTAAAATTGATAAAAATTTAATAACTCTTTGTTAATAAGTTATGTCTCTCCAGACCCATAAAGCCTAAGGCAGCCAGTGCTCTAGTCTAGGGTCTAATCTAGGTTCCTAACGCAGGTGGAAAAAGGAGGCAGGAGACAGACTTGACATTTGCTCTAAGCCTGCTCTGGATCAAGACTCTGCTTGTTCATAAGTACTTTATTTCATGTAGTAAAGGTCAGAATTTGGGCTCAAGGCAGGGCTATGACAGAAATGCTCAAGTGGAAACGGAGCTGGCCCTGGCATCTGTCGCTTGAGATAGCTCAGAAGGAGGAGAGATGGAGAGCTAACTGGCTAGCATCTGTCCTACACCAAGGAGGTAACAGGAAGAATCTGCTGCCTGGTGGTAAGAAACTGTCAGGGTGAGTTTCATGACAACCAGCCACACTCAGGAAATAAAAATGCAAACATAATTTCCATGTCACCTTGCATAAGGCCCTCTGCTAAACTCACTCTACAAAATGCAGACAGCATCTTCTCTAGCCTGTCCACATCAAGGCAAGCCATTCACAAGTTACTTCCCTGTGACCCTGATAAGAAACACTACCCAAAGTAAAGGCCTGAAGGAATTTTGAAAATATTTTTTTGTCTCCCACCCCTCCTTCCATCTCTTCAAAAAGATTTGCTGCTAAACTTAGCACTGCCTGTATCTTTCAACGTAGCTGCTGTACATACTTTTTGCTTCACAGACAGTACGAGTCAGGCAGCGCGTCCTCACACCAGCCCAATTGTAAACACTGCACCACAAATCTCATTTGAAAAGGCATCTGCTTCATTATTCATACATTTTGGTCATATACAATAACCAGTCAGATAGTCTTCCTTTCCCCATTCTACTGGATGACAAGGAACAGCTGGATTCCCCCCTCCTGTGTTTCTCTGAATCACTATTAATCTATATCTTCATGTTATTCCTAAAAGAACTAAGAGCCAAATCATTTAGCATGCCATAGGCTTCCATCACACACACACACACACACACACACACACACACACCCCTGCAGCAGTCTCTGGGTGCTTTTACACACAACACAGAATGGGTGTTTAAAGGGGTTTTTTTGAACACTGGGTCAACACCCTTTACATATTTACACATACAGGGTGTGATCTTCAACACCCTTTGAACACCTTTCCTCCCATGTGTTTAAGCAGATTACCTTAGTGCTGTCTCCCTCTGCCTCTCTGTGCTGTCTCTCTGCACTGGCCGCTTAAAAAAAGATGCAGGACTGCCGATACCATCAGTGACGCTTGCTCTTACCACTTCCGGGTACCCTTTACTCTGGTCACATGATGCTGCAACACACTGCAGTCATGTTTAGATGAGCGACGATACCGGTGTTCACCCTGAACACAGGAAATGAACCCGCCATCAACCGGTGAGTACAAAGTGGATTCATCCTGTGTTCAGTGGGTGTTCAAATAGGTGTCGAAATTTGTTGCGCTGTATACAAGTAACACAGGACAGGTGTTAAATGTGTGTTCGATCCCCTCAACACCTGTTCTGTCGTGTGTAAAAGCGCCCTCTCTCTCTCTCTCTCTCTCACACACACACACACACACTTAAAGGATTTTTTTTTCTTTTGTTCCAAGAACTCTGTGTACTAGAAGCAAACTATTTTCAGTTTCATCTTTATACTTTCCACTAGAATTAGTCTAAAACAACAAGTAATACACAAACTTTGGAGTAACAGCATAGAGGAGGAGACTATGGCAAGAAAGCTTCTGTACTATTAGGTTTCAGAAATTTCATAACGAGAGCTTCACACTTCTAACTAGGTTCTTTCATATCCTGATCAACATATACCATGCACACTCCTCATAATCCTCAGGGGATGAAAATTGCATTTTCTCAAGGTTCACAACATGCTCCAGTGTATTCAAATCTTAGTCTAGTGGTATTTTTTGGCATTTGCCCAAAGCCTGATCCTTAAAGTACTCATCAAGCTCCACTGTAGTGAATGAGACTTGAGCTGAGGGAGGAGCTTCCAGATAACTCATCAGATACAAATGAATGGAGTATGTCATTAAAATTGTGAGCTCCTCAAATCTGCACTCACACATTACTCTCTCAAATGCAAATACACTTTGCATATGACACACTCACGGGAGAAGCAGTATCGTCTCTCGTTCACACACATAATGTTTCTAAACACAGTGTATTACTAGTATTACCAGGCTGGAACTATTCCCCTCCACCAGTCATAATTACATCCTGAAATATTAATTAATTTTTACTATTATAGTCTCTATTATAGTGTTCCTAAAGTTATAGGAGAAGACCACGCTCACTTAATTCACCTTGACATCCTTCTTTTTATTTCCTACTTCACAGGAAGGCGGCTGCTGAAGGAGGGGTAGGACCCTGTCACCTGGAAGTTACTGTCCCACCACCACCCCTCTTCCATTTAAGGACTCGAGCCCCTGCAGGCAGTTGCTGAATGCCGGCGTCAAAGGCTATTATCTGTTTGGCAGCTGTAGGTCTGACGGCTAGATGCCTTGTATTTTATTTTGTTTTAATGGCTTGTAGGGGATATGAACCAGGGGAATTTTGGTAGGAGGGTAGGGATGGGGGGCAGTGCCATTGTCCCCTGATAAGAGGGGGTAAGGGCAGCAGGGAGAAGCAGGGCTGTATCATGATCCCCCGGTGAGATGGGGAGCACAGATATGGAAAATCTGGGGTATGGGGTGGTGCCTCGTGGGTGGGAGCATGGGTGGGAGCAAGAAGAGTTTTGTCGGGGGATGGGTAGTTGAATCTGCGGAATTTGTCAGGATTCCTCAGTGAGGGGGTTACTGCATGAGGGGCAAGGGGTGGTTGAATTTTCCAAGACCCTTGGCGAGAGGGGTAGTATGGTGGGATTTGGGCTGGGGTGGGTTTTTTGTCCTGTTCCCTCAGAGAAAGGGAGGTACAGGCATGGGGGAAGAGGGTTGGGGTTCATGCCAGGGCTCCCCTGTGAGGGGTAGATATGTGCATGGGGTGTGAAGACTGTGGGTTTTATTAGGATGGAGGATATGGGTGTGGTTGGGATGAGTTTGGGATGGAAGGAAGGAGTCTCTCCTTGGGAAAGGTTGGTTTGGGTTGGGGGAATAGGTTTTTTCCTCCTCCTTCCTCCTTTGCCCATCTGCCTCTGGAGATGCTGGGCCTGAGAAGTAATTTCCGGCCCCCACCTCCTAGGGCACTATTGGACCTCTGAGGGTTATTTTATTTGGGGGGTTGGAACTGGCTGGGGGGTAGATAGTGGGGCAATTACTGAACCAACCGGAGTTGTGTTGGGCATGGGGAGGTATGGGGGGGGGGTTTGAGGAAAAGTCATTGGGGATATTGGCAGAGGCACTTAGGGCACTTTTAAATGAGGGGCGCTGAAGCGCCTCCTGAACGCCGCATTAAAGCAAAGCCGCCGGAAGTGACGTTCTCCCCGTTGCTGGTGGCGGCGCTGGCTGGCAACACGGGGCTTTGGAGTGGCGCATTCTTAAGACTTTAATATATAAATTTTCAGGCTTTCAGAATGCGCCGCTCCAAAGCCCTGTGTCGCCAGCCGCCGTCGTTGCCGGCAACGGGGAGAACGTCACTTCCGGCGGCTTTGCTTTAACGCGGCGTTCAGGAGGCGCTTCAGCGCCCCTCGTTTAAAAGCGGTGTAAGTGTCTGTATTGTCCACTGTGACGCCAAGATCCTTTTCCTGAGTAGTAACTTCTAATTTAGAACCCAGCACTGTGTACGTACAGTTTGGGTTATTTTTCCCTATGTGCATCACTTTGCACTTGTCCACATTAAATTTCATCTGCCATTTGGATGCCCAGTCACTCATGCCACTTTCAAACGAGGTGCTTAGAAGCGCCTCCTGAGCTCCGCATTCAGATTAAAGCCACACGGGGAGTGTTTACGCGCTCCCTGCGCTGACGGAAGTGACGTGCCGCCCGTTGTCGGCAGTGGCTGGAAACGCAGGGCTTTGATGAGGTGCATTTTGAAAGCCTGAGAAGTGAGGCCTCCAGACACCGCTGCTGCCGACAATGGGTAGCACGTCACTTCCGGCAGCGCGGGGAGTGTGTAAACACTTCCCGTGTGGCTTTTCTCTGAACGCGGGGCTACGGAGGCACTTCTAAGTGCCTTGTTTGAAAGTGGCCTCAGTCTCGCAAGGTCCCCCTGCAGTTTTTCACCATCCACTTGGTTTTTTTTAACTACCTTGAATAACTTTGTGTCATCTGCAGATTTGATCACTGCTTTCTTTACTCCCTTCTCCAGATCGTTAATGAATATATTAAACAACATCAGTCCCAGTACAGATCCTTGAGGCACCCCACTAGTTACTTCTCTCCACTGTAAAGCTGACCATTTAGTCCTACTTTTTGCTTCCTATCTTTAGAAAGAAACATAGACTCTGAGACAAAAAGGTTAACGTGTTTCAGAGGCACAATAGTTTCAATAGGCAGTTCTGGAATGCTGGTTAAAACTCTGACCACTTTCACACATTCCCCCTGCACATATTTTGGCTGTGGGAGGAAATGTGCATGTCAGAATATGTGCAGGGTTCGGTCGGTCTCCCCACCACCACCACCACGTGCATGTGGCTTTGACAGCAAACACATGCAGAGATACAGAGCAGGAACCAGCTCTGTATCTCTGCGTGTGTTTGTGTGTGTGCTTTCAGACCAGCTGACCCCACGCATATTCTGACTTGCACATTCCCTCCCGCAGCCAAAATATGCATGGGGGGAAGGTGTGAAAGTGGTTAAAGTTTAGTTGGGTTTACATAGTTCATTCGTTCTTCTGTTCCCAGCTAAAATAGCTACAGGCTAAAAAGGTTTAAAAATGATGGAAATCACATAGCCCTTTGTCTCCCAGAATAATGTAAGTAGTAATCATAGGACTTCTAATTTGTTTGAAAACAAATCTTAGTGAATAAAGATGTCATGGCAATTGGCTTTGTGGTTTGTCAGTATAGGGAAATAGCCATATAAGGTTATTTCCCCCTCATGTGTCATTTGTTTAGCACTGTCTGATTTTAAATACTTCTGAAGGTCACTATTGCATTCATAATGTGACTGGTAACTGTCAATAATGTTGGGGGGAGAGGAATCGGGGGTGGGCCACAATTCTATAGGTCTTGTGAAAATTGGGGGGGCGGCCATGGAAGTGTGGGGCTGGGCGGCCACACATCGTGCCGCNACAATTCTATAGGTCTTGTGAAAATTGGGGGGGGGGGAGGTGGAGGGAGGAAGGTAGGGGAAATGCCCCCCGGTGCCCCTCCATGAGTCACCTGTGAGTACATTTAGGATATTTTCAGACATTATGAAATCGCTGCTAACCACACTGAACCACAGTGGATCCGGTGTGGTGGCAGTGATCATGGGAACGTCTGTTTGCTCCCAGCCACATGTTCACCACAGTGAACACCCAGCAGGGATCAAATTGACCACGGATCTGGAGGTGAGGCCAGCGTCACCTCCAGAACCGCGGTTAGTTTGGCCATTATCTGGGACGGGGCTGGGAATGGCTGCAGTTAACAACCGTTACCCAGCTCCGTCCCGGAATCAGGTCCCAACCACGGGATGGGATTGGGCGCAGCGACCTGATTGACCGCTGTGCCCACCCATCTCCCTGAGGGGGGGCGGCCATGGAAGTGTGGGGCTGGGCGGCCACACATCGTGCCGCACAGCCCCTCCCCAATTCCCCACAGTGATCAGGCCGGCACATCCAAAGGATGGCTAGCCTGATCACAGACGGGGATCCAAAACGGATCCCAGTCCAGGTTTCAGTGTGTTGGGCCTTGAGGCCCAGCACATTTGAAATTACCCTTAGGTGACGACTTCTGTAGCTTCTCATGCTGAGCACACGGATAGGTTAGAGAGGTTATATATGTTTACTTCCTAATAGCACTTAAGATTACATTAAGATGATGTGCTGTGTGGCATCTTAATCTTTTCCCCCCTCTTAAACCCCAAAGCATTTAGTGTAAAAAAAACACAGTTAAGTTACACACCAGAACACTTGGAGGATTATTCTGGCATTTTCTGGGGGAGCCAGGAAGGTGTTTTGGCATTTTTTTTTTAACGCTGGTGCAGAACGCAGCGGCTCACCTCCAAGCCGGAACAGGCTGTCGCGAGCACATTACACGGGTGCTTCGTTCTCTGCACTTGCTGCCGATAGTCTTCCGGGCCCAATTCAAGGTGTTGGTGCTGACCTTTAAATCCCTAAATGGCCTGGGTCCAGGCTATCTGCAGAACTGCCTCACCCGTTGGATCCTGGATTGGCCCCTGCAGTTGGCTGGGGGGGCCCTCCTTGAGGTTCCGCAGGTTTCTCGGGTGTCGATCTTGCGGAGGGCGTTCTCTGTGGCTGCGCCGCAACAGGGAAACTCCCTCCCGCCGGAGGTCTGCCTGACCACCAACCTCCCCTCTTTCTGTAGACAATGTAAACTTGGCTGTTCCGCCATGCCTTTCCTGAGGGAGATGGGGTGGGGGGTAATTTGTTTTATGGTTTTTTTTAACTGTATTACTGTTGTTTTACTGTTTTCAATTGTTTTAATATGTTGTTAGCCGCCCTGAGATGCCTTGAGCAGGAGGGGGTGGCATACAAATTTTATAATAAATAAATCAATTTAATTTTGAAATTTTACTTTTTGAGATAATCTTTTTCAAGACATCAGGCAATACGCACACTAAACCTTCAGGAATTCACATAAACCAACATATATAAATTTATATGAGTCAGCACTGGCTGCACACACATTAAATCTTCCTGGAATTAATTTGAAATTGTTGGTCAGTATGCCCTCTGAGTCCATGCCTCCCTCCACTGAGCAGGTGAGGTGGAAACATTGCAGCAGCCAGCAATAGTTGAAGCAGTCAGTCATGTCAGGCAGGCTATAGTGGCAAAGGAGGGACCTGGCAATGTGGATTATAGGCTGTGGCAATGCTGCTTACTACAGGGGAGGTGAGGGTGGGATACAACAAAAGTCTTGTACTGACCACAAGTGGAGAGAGATTCATAGAGGACAGGACAGGGTGTAGAGGCCGGTGAGTGTAAGGGGGAAGGATATGTGCGGAAACTGTGGGGATCAAAACCGAAGTGGGGGTGCGGTAGGGATTGGAGACAATGGATGTAAACAGATGGATAGCAGCTCCAGGGGCAGCCGGGCCAGCATGCTTCACCCCCAGGATGGCCTGTCCATCTGAAGGCGGCCCGGCAAATGTGAAGTGGTTGGCGGTCCGCAGGTGGGGCTGGATGCGGGGGGAGAGGGAGGTACACCCCTGGAGTAGTTCCAGGGGTGGGCTGCCTCCGCATCCGTCTAAAACCACACAATGTTATTAAGTTCAGCTACTTATGAGAATGCAAGGAGGAAGGGAGTGCAGGTGAGTTTCACTTTTTTTTTCCTTTCATTTTTTTAGATTCCACCACTAGAAAGCTTTCTTGGTAAAATGTGTTGTTGACATACGTAAGAACTGTTTGTTTTAAAATTATTTCTGGTATTTTTGAAAACGATGCATGAAATTCCACAGGCTCAATTATAAGAAATACTACACATATATGGGCCCTCAGTTACACCAGTAGCAGACCCAGAGTAACTCAGCTGATTTCACTGGTAGCTAATGTGACTGAAGGAAAAATTTGTTTCAGCAAGGAGGGAATATATTTCCAAATGAGCTTTAACTAAGTCTGATTCCTCTCCATGGAGCAGTTCATTGGCTCTCTTTACAAATGTTGGATGTTTGTGACAAATGTTGAATGATTTGTCATCTCTGTGGGTTTGAATTAATAAGATTTTTATTGTGTCACTCTGCCGTCATTTTAATTGTCCTTTAATTGTCCCTTCTCATTAAGGGAACATCAGGCTAGAACAGGCTAATTTTAACATTCACCAACAGAGAGAGGATGGGTCATTTTATACAAACTGGGGTTTGAAAAGAACAGAAATATGATTATAATATCTTGTGTAACACGTAACAAGGTTTCCCTGGTGGGCTTAAATCACGTTGATTCCTCGCAAAAACAGAATCCGCCAACTTCTTGCCCTCAAGCCATTTGCCTCCTTGCCTAAATGATAAGCAACAAATATGCTTCCAATTTCTGCCCAATACTGAAAGAAGACACTGAGGTCAACAGGAGAGGGGAGAAGGGAAGACGTCTGTGCAGTAACAACAACAACAATAATAATCAATAATTAATAACATCCTCCAGCAGCATATACACTTACGTCTAGCCTTTCTGAGTAAGCAGCACAGATTGCATAATTGTGGGGAAAGTCTGGAGAACTGCTCTTCCGTCCAGGTTTCCACCCCAACAGTTACTACTCTTTATGATTTGATAAGTTACTGATAGGTAATCACAGCTTTTCAACAGTGCAGAGGGAAACTAAATTAGCAATTATAAGGGAATAACGTGATTACAGCATAAAGTTAGGCTGTTTGCAGACGTTCTGAAAGTGGAAGGGACTAATGTGAGTTTAACTCATGTTAGGCTGGTCACATGAAACCCCCATCGTGGGCATGGGGGGGTTTAGTGTTATTTCCCCCTTCCCGCATGAGACGGGGCTGTCTTATTTAGCCCCGTCTTGCATTATTGAATTTAACGGGGGATGGGGGAAACGCTAAAACCCCCTGGACACAACTGGGGGTTTCACGTTGTAATTTTAATGGCTCAATTATTACACACGTGACCGGACTAATGTGAGTTAGTCCTTTTCTTAACGTGGGCAAGCAGCATTAGTCATACTATCATTGACATGTGGTCTTTTTCAGAGCTTGTATGAGCCAACGGGCTAATCTATGCTACTGTCTCATCTGTTTTCACCCTGTATCTAAAAGTAGTCAGGTTCATGATAATTTGTATTTCCTAAGAAAGAGAGCTCTAGAGGCACTGGCCCACTCTCAAGAATACTCCTACCACCAGAGTTCACTAGTGCAAGTACTACAAAGATGAGCACTGTACAAAAATCTGAACAGGACAGAAAAATGTCAGCCAAGGAACATCAAGATGTATTGTTCATGTGGAGCACAACTTGTATGCTGGGCTGGAAATGGTTATATGGTCCGTAAGGACTGCTTAATTTGTAAAATAATAATAATTAATCTAGTCTCCAGCTAGAAACCCAACCACGAAATCATCCTGCCTCTGAATATAAAACAGGAATTATTGTGATTTAATTTATATGATGACCAGCACAGGGAACGCGGCAGGGAAGTCATTAATGAGAGTCAAGTAAACCATCCAGGTTTTTGTCTGGCTTTTATTTCCAGCTGTGAAGTATCCAATATTGGTCTTTCTCTGATCTTTTGCATTTTGAGGTGCTCACTCCTACTGGGAATATTTCCCAGGTCTCAGCCCCAACTTGAAGTTAATTGCTGGGACTGAGCTCAAAAAGCACCCCATCCTCTCAAATAGGCCCTGCTTACAGAAACCTAAACCTCTTCTGTTTAGAGATGTATATAAAACAAACAAATAAACAAAAACCCAGATCCATTAATGTCAACCACAAGCCCATCATTGGAAAGCTAAGCACAGTTCATGCTACCTCTCAGAAGGAGGTAGATTTCTTCCAAGACAAGACATGGTTTCCATATGAACTGGGTGCCACTTTTCACCTAGTTTTTACCGGTCTCAAGCTCCACCTCGAATTTCTAAGCACTAATTAACCGTTGTATCTTCCTACAAAATGCAGCTAAATTTAAAAATAAAACAAAACCTACAAATGACCACATTCCTCTCTACATTTAAAAATAACATCTCCATCTTTTTAGAGAGCTACTTACAATACCAAGGGATATTTTAATTTAGTTATGTCTAATCAAATGTGTTCTCTTATACACCATAAGCTTGAGTCAAAATCAATATTGAACATAAAATATGAATAATCCCTTTCATTAACAGTGAAACATATGCTGTGAGCTCCCCTTCTACTACAAGGAATACAACGAAGAGTTCAAAAATACCAGGTATTTCAGTGAATATGTAAATAAATGCAGGCAACTGCTTTTCCTAGGCACCAAATTCCTATAACAGTTTTAATTCTTATAACAATTTTTCTTCTGTTCTAAGAAGTGTCACACAGTGGACTATGCTTCTATTTACCTTGAAAATGAAAAGCCTGCTTTTAAAAAAATGAAAGAAACACATTAAGGAATCTTAGAAGCACAACAACTCAACTGGGGAACTCCGACCAAAGCAAGCCCTATAATGGTATAATGACCTTTAATGAGTGTCTTGGGAAACAATACAGTCCTAGCATAAAAGACAAAGGGCAAAACTCATCATGGCTCGACTGACACTAATTCAAAATGATTTTCAGAACAACTAAAGAATGTAAGAGAAGTAATCTGATCCACCAATCTGACCTCACTTTGATTCCAGGACCTTGCTGCTGCCATTTCTAATTGTCAAACACTCTACATTTCACATCTGCTCATATTTAATGAAAAGCCGACTCTCACCACCATTCTTTCAGTTAACTAGCTCTGTCAAGATGGGCATCATCTGACCCCTCTGCACTGCAAGGAAAACACAGTGAATTCTATTGAAGCCCTGCCAGTAGAATTGTGTATGTGTGGATAGATAGATAGATAGATAGATAGATAGATAGATAGATAGATAGATAGATAGATAGGATTTAGATTTAGATTTAATTGGAAAAGAAAGGCTATGCTGGTTTTTCAAGGGCTTGAATTGGTATTGATTTTTCTTATTATTAATGGTCAAAGGTGAGTGCTCTCACACAGTGAAGAATGAGATCTCCTTTTGTTTGATGGAGAAGTGATGAGGTGATGTGATGAGGGAAAGGCCTATGAAACAGAGGATGCTAAAATCCTCCACACTGTCAATATCACTTAGAGTTTCTGCATGCAGCATGGGTTTAACATGTTTCCCAACAGTGGCGGTGTTGGGGGCAATGATATCATATGGAGGATGTTTTTTGGCTCAATGGGTAATGCAATCCAAAATGTGTGGGTGTCTCCCCCTCCCCCCTTTCACAGTCATGACCAGACTGAACAGCTATAGGAACCCTTCAAATTATAGTTTCTCTTTGCTTGCCAGATGCTACTGGCAGTAGAAATTCACCCATTTTTAAGGGACACATTCATCATTTAGCCCTGTCTGGTTGTCATTAACACCAGTGCCAGCACATACCCACGCTATCACAATGTTCTAGTCTGATTTGGTATAAATTAGCTATATATATAGTGTCTGCAGGAACTTCCAGTACTGGGAAAGTTCTCAATCAGTGTTTTAAAGAAGTAAGGATTACAGTACATTACAGTGTGATGGTACTGAAATACCTACTGAGTGCAACGCTTACCACAAGGAGCAGCCACATTTTGGGAACCATACATACAGGTTATTAGTTGGAAAAAGTAGAACATTCAGAGTGCTTATACCCAAACACACATGCACAAAGAAAGCATGTCTACCAACTTCATACCTTGAAATGCCATTATGTAAATCATCAAATTACAAAGGTTTTAACATAAAAAATGCCAACAATGCCATAATTTGGGAACTTGCAATGTACCGCTGCCTCTAGATCCTGATTAACAGGTCTAAATAACCAGAAACATCACACCAAAGTCGTTTAACAGCTTGACTATGTTTTCTCTATTACATGATGTAACTAACGTAACCTTATGCACCTTCCACTAACTCTCTTTGCAGGAATTGCTACCAACATCCATTCTGAATATCACTTCTGGTCAAAACCAGAATATTCATGCCAGCTTTCATGAATTTATGTCCATCCATTTGAGTTACAGAAATTTCTGCCTGAGATATGATTTTGACTGTCTTCAAACAGAGTGGATGGGGAAGGCAGGTGTCATTAAAACGTCTTGTTCAGCCGATGACATCTGTTCAAATGATCTCTCTCTCCTTCTCCCCCAACCACTCAACAGCCTGGTCCTAAAAAAACTACACCTGTGTAGGAGCAAGCATTTATGGCTTGTTCCTTTAGCACATATCACCATCTCCTTAGGGACTGAATCCACAGTACACTTTCTAAGAGTTGCTCCTTTTTTTAAATAAAGCGTTACTGTTAGGAATGGACTACCAAGGAATCAGTAGCTTGTATCAAAATGGGTGGCCTCATAAAAGCTCCATTAACAAAGAACTGCACTGGGTAGGGTACACACAACTACACTGAGCTTCTTCAAGTTCAAAATCTGAATGAACACTATCTTGCTTATAGAAAATGAATGATATGAAGTACAAGGCTAATGAAAAAGATGCTAGTGTAAAATACACAGGATAAGCTACAAAGTGTATCCACTATGGCAAATTTTTACTGTACTTATCTTTATGCTTCTCAACCTAACTGCTATCATTAAGTGCTTAACAAATGTTTATCTTTTTGTCAGTTTATCATATATTTAGACACATACTTCCCACCACCACCACAACCATTAATAAAGCATTTACTGTACTGTTAATTAACAACCATTTATACTGTGTATATGAAATAAAAACAAAAACGTCACCAAACTGCACTACAGAGGTCCCACATGCTACCGCCAAGACGTACTTTCTAAGAAGCACATGAAGCAAAATAATGAATAAATAAAGTTTTGGCATTTAAAATAAAAAATAAATAAATTACAGACTATTTAAATAATGAACTGTATTAATAAAACTAGTTGGGGGCGGGGAAGCATCAGCCCAGTAAAAAAAAAAACTCACGGAACTACAATGTACAACACAAGACAGGGATGATACCACAGACACGGAACAGCATGTGTTGGTGTTAAAACTTACAGGCACGTAAACTGGTGGAGCAATCATTAACAGAGACAGAAGAAAGTGGGAAGGCTCTCTCAAGGGTGTCCATGTTACTATGTACACTGCCTGACATGCAAGAGCAGTCACGCTGAGAGCGTCCGCAATCAAAACAACATGCCAGTTTCATTCTCTTGTAGATGGACATCTTGGCTATAACCATGTGTTGGATGGGAGGAGAGGAAGAGCAGCAGGTTAATGGCAAGGTTATATATAACAAGGCAGCTGGTAGGTAATTTAAGGGATTTAATACAGGCCTTAGTTTATGTTAACAGTCTTGACCCAGTAAAAAATGCATTGTGATTATTGATAACTATTTGGCTGCACATCAAATGGAGAGAAAAGATAAATTGTTCTTTATGTTCTCCCTAGGTCGTATGGGGTGACCAAAGGCAAATGAAAGAATTGTTGATTACAATCAGGATTTAGATTTATTTATTTATTTATTAAAAAGAACATAGTGAAGGCAGGAAAACCTAAGAACATTTTTTCCTGGCACAATTAATACCACTGGACCAATAAAAAAAAAATGATACTAATCATTGATCAATCAAACAATTTGTGCCTGCATTGTTTTTCACAAAGCTCAAAGGCATTTTAATATATAGTCTCGAAAAAGTGCTAATCACTTCTCAGTAGGTGAAAACAAACAAGACAGTAGTCCACAATAGCCCACGAGTCACCTGCCCATCAGTTATGTGGCTGCCAGATGTAATCCCATTTCCATCTTGGGGCAAGTGCCTGGCTGCTATGGGATGTGTCAGCCGGAAGGCTGGTGATGCAGTGAGGGCTACTGTTATCCCACCTGGGCTAACATGGAGCCATGGGGCTACCTCCCATCTGGTTGGCCCATGCAGCCCCACTGCAAGGCGAGGTCTGAGGATGGGGCCCCGAGAAGCACGCTCTCCCCGGCTGCCAAGCAGCTGATTGGGGGACCTGGATAAGCGAGTTTATCCCCGCCTCCAAACAGCTGAGGGGGGCTGGAGGAGTGTGTTCACCCCAGCCAACAGACAGCTGATGGGGGGAAGGGCTCCTCTGATCCTTCAGTTCCCCCATCAGCTGTTTGGTGGACAGGATGAGTGTGCTCCTCCAAGCCCCCCTCCCTCGACCAGCTGAAACTCATGGGGGTCCAATCCTGCTGCACTGCAGGGATCCAGGAGTCCTGCCAGATGTGGACAGCTCCTCAGCCAAACCATAGCATGGAGGGAATTGTGATGGTAACCTCCCCCCCCCCCCGATTCTCCTGTGGGGGGAGGAGGGCTTGTTTCGACTGCCCTTCCCTCTGACCCAAAGTGTGGTGGCTGCGGTGGCCCTGTCTTGTTTGTTTTCACCCTGTCACAGTGCCTGGGCAAGTCTTAATTTCATTAGGTGGCTTCTTACTGTAGAGTCACAAGATGGCTTCACAAAGCTTCCTAAAAGGTTTAGTGAGATTACTTTATACCTTCAGGAAATGAAATAGGCTCTTGAGAGAATATTAAATTCTATTTACTAATAATGGTAAATATAACCAGTACTAAAGGAAGTTCACAAATAAGGCATCACCAAGAGCACATGGAATGTTGACCCACTGGAATAGAATGAACCAATCATCGGCATATTTTCCACTTCAAGTTGAACAACAAAAACCTAAAGTAATAAATTCAAAAAGCCATAAAATAAATGTTACATCTGAAACTAATTCAGAAAAACATGCTAATGTCTGAAAAGCCAATTTACATTTTTAAAATAAAATTAAAGGTGACAAAACCCCAAAAGGAAATGACCTTGTTTTTTATTTGTGCTCTGTGTGAATTTGAGCATTCTTATTCTTCAATCTTGTTAGACGCACTGTGGCCTAATTTTCTAAGTTATCTTATTCACAATTATATTAATATCAGAAATTATGGGCACTTTATAATATTTTCATATGTAGCAGTGGACCATCTCTATTGGTAATGGCTTAGCATGAACAAGTTTATTTTATTTTTTGCCACCAAAACTGCTAGAGGGCAACCCAAAGCAAAACCTTCAAGTATAAATGTGGCCAAAAGTAATGTTTCTTTGGCTTCTACCTTCAATTATAAAGTCTTTTTTCATATTATGGGATGGTGTTCATTCAAAATATGCCTCATTGGTTTTCTCAATTTTTGAATGTACTGTCACCAAGAAAAAGGTATTTAAATCTCTCAAATGGGTCAAGTCCTGTTCTAAGGCCTCTATGACTTGCCATACAGTATATTTGTCAAGCAAGGGTAACATTATTATTGTGGAAAACAGGCATTGAGGGAGATGAATGAGTGATCTCTTCAGCAGTGACTCCATTCCTCTAAAACTTTGCTCACATTTCTCGTGGCATGTTCTTTTAGCATTCTACTTGAGTTATCTTGCAGCTGTTCAGATAGGTCATCATGCAGCATCAGCCTGTTCAGCGCACCATACACCATTCCTTAGAGCTTAGTTTTTAGTATTTAGGGGTTCCACTGCATCTTTTTATGCATAACAATTTAGACACATAAGAGAATTCAAAACAGCATTTGATTCACCTGTGTGCCCCTTCCCTAGCATTCGCCAAAATCTCTTAGAATTGGGAAAAGAAGGAGTGGTAACATTTCCATGACAAATAGATTAAGATACTGTTTGTTTGATCCAATATTTCCATTATACCCATTTTAAAAATGTGTATTATTTTGTTTTTTACAATGTCAAATTATCTCCATAAGAAAAAATTAAAAATATTTGTTTAAAATGTTTTAGGTGAATGGGAACGAAAGACTCAATTTTGTATCAAATACTGCTGTTTTGAAGTATTTTTTTTTCTAATCAAATGCTGTAGTGGGAGTACCCAAAAGTTTCATAATGCCATGGTATTGGTTAGTAACAGTCCCTGGTTTTCATGTATATTCACTTTCAGCTGTATTTTGTCACATTTGTGTGTTTTTAAACATCCTTAAGAACAGAAAAAAAACCAAACAAAAAAAAACCCTTTAGGAATCATTTTTTATCGTACTTAAATGATGAAGTAGTGATTCAAACCCTTTACTCAGTAATGGAATGGGGGTGTAAGGTAAATATTAAAACCAATGCCTTTCAGGGACTGTTTTTAACTATTAGTATTGGTTGTTCTGGAGACCATGCATTGTTTCATAATTCACATTGCTACCATGCAGGAAATAGGTTTGAATCTGACAATATAAGTAGCAAAAAGGATGTGCTATAAGGGTGTTTAACCAGTATATAAGCAATCACATATCAGCGCAATACATTTTGGTAGAAAACATGCTGTTATTCTTCATTCCTGTTACACAGTCATTTTACATTCACACCAAATACAACACTGAAATAAATTTTAAAAAGCAACAACATGGAATATTAGTAAAGACGATTAGTGAGAAGATCAAAGACGAGACAAAGATGGTTAAAGATGGTTCAACCACACATATACGACTTCTTGTTAAACTTTCAGAATAAAAATACAAATAGTAATCAGCAGAGAGATGGGGGCTCTTTTGCGTGGCTTTATTTAAATTTTAAAAAAACCCTCAAAAATGTATCTAAAACCCTACACAAAATTAGGTTATTGTAAATCTCCATTTATGCCACGTTTGGTAATAGTTGAAAGTTGGGACCAACATTTTTGTTGCAACTTTGGAATATCCCTTATATTCTTCATGTAGTCACCGATACAGACAGTAGAGCATCTCACTGACCGTACGAGATCTTACTTTATGATCAAAAAGGCTACCAAGCTGAACATGTAGAAGGGAGCACCTAAAAATGTCTAAATTTTCCTGTTATTTAATATTCACAAACACTGATGGAGAACATTTCCAATAACAAGATAGCAGGGAACTTGAAGATTGGTCTTTAAGTAAGGGCCACATAACATTTCCTTCTCTAGAACAAGCAGGACAAAGTACCCCCTTTTTTTCTGCTGATTGCTTTTTTTGTTACCATACAGTTTTCCCAATCCCAACCCATACTACTCCACCTTTAACTAAGGATCGCTTTTTCTCAAGGACCTCCATGGTAACAAAAAATAGATCTATGAGGACATCTAGTGGATCTCTACTAAACGGCAGTTGGTTAATGAAAATCTGGACAGCAGGCCACTCAGCTGACTGTAAAAAAGGGCCCAACTACCATTAAGAATTGAAATGGATACACTGTCATTTCAATTCATCAACTTTGTCTGATCCACAGCAAGAAATAAATGGCAACAAAGGGAAGATTTAGGAAGAAATTATAGCACAAAGCAACTAACAGTGTTAAAGGAACACCAGATTGATTTGATTGCATTTTGGCGACGTTGGTTTAAGATCATCTGCCTAAAAATTGAAAGGGCTTCCCACAGCACGATTCAGTTTTCATAAAAATACAGCAGCGCATCTTACACTGGTTGTGACAATTGATTTTTTCTTAACACAACAGCAAAAGCTCTTTCTCCTTCATTTTGTGTTGCAGGGCAATTGTAAGATCACCAAGTGCAACCTGTATCTTATTTTGCAATTTTTTCAAAGTTCTTACTTGAAGTGATGTCAGTTACAGACAATTTATTAGCTGTTTTCTGTCATTCATAAGGGCTAGCATTCTTCACTAAAACTGCAGGAGCAGCAGGTAATCTAAGTGGACAGTCTGTATATGCTATTGAATGTCAGTTTTTTTAAAATGTAATGATATTTTTTATAGACCAATTCATTTTTATATTCCTTCTTACCTCTGAAAAACTTAAAGGGACACTAGACAAACGTACTCTTAACATTTCCTAATTTTATTTCTAGTAGACCTAAGACTTTGGGGAACATAAAAATGTTAAGGCAAAGTTTCATATTTAGTTTTTTTTAAAAAATATTGATATTTAAACTATCCACTGCCCTGTCTCTCTTTCAGCTCCAAGTGCCTTTATAGTCAGAAATGTGTTGTGTACAAATGGAATACAAGACTTTAATGTATATACTTTCTGTGGCTTTTATAGTTAGACCAGCCTCTACCTAGCCTCTGTTTTAGTTGACATAATTTTGTATTTATGAAAAGCTTTCCCCGTGAAGGGGTGGATACAGTATATTGTGAGCCAGATGTTTAAGTTACCCAATTTTCCATTACAAAATGGTAGTAAAATATCTGTGCTCTCAATAAACAGGGTGCACTTATGCACATGCTTAACATTAAGATTGAAGCCAACAGGTTTTGAGGGGATGCTTAAAGGCAAGAATGTGTTTTAAGCATTTTGCTAAACCATGCCCTTAATTACTAATGTTTCTGGTTGCAATTCAGTTAATTCACACACAAAAGCCAGTTGTAAAATCCGTCCTTGTATCTTCAAGATACATTGTCACCATCATGGCAAAAGTGTTTTTACTAGCATAAATACTGCAGTCATTATCACTAAAGAATAAAGGCCTGCGTCCCTAGTATGGTCAGCTCAGGACTGATTCAGCAATCACATTAATGGTGCTGATGTACAATTCAGAAAGAACAAAGCTCAATTCTCATATCCCTTATTGAGTTTGTAGCCACCTTCTTCTACCTTCTAAGTCTGATAAGGAAGTAATGGTTGATGATTAAATAACTTTTTAGCAGACTCACTTTTCTGATTATAGGTTAAAAACAGATGTGACAGTGGCCTGCTTGGCCTACTGTGGCCCGGGTCCCAGCAGCACGTCTGTTTACATACCACCAGATATTAACCTGGGACTGCTCCAGGGTGCGTAGGCGGCTAGCCCAAGCTGTGTTATTGGAGAGTCCACACGGGCCAATGAGGGTTAGGAAATGTGTTCAGCCCTACCATATCTGCCTTGGGGCAGGGGCTGCCATTGACAAGCGCCATGGCAGGGGACAGGTTGCTGGAAGTAGGGCGGGGGCAGGGCCGGCTGCCTGTACATTTGTTTAGCTCCCCATCCTACCTGGGCTGTGCCGGTAGCAGAACGGTTCTCCAGCTATCTGTACACTTGTTCAGTGCCCCTCCCGCCCGGAGCCGTGTCAGGTGCAGTTTCTCGCCCTGCGTCAGGCCGGGGAGCTGCCATGCCACCTGCACATCTCATTCCCTCCACCCCCAACAGTCCAGGTGCTACTGTAATAGCCTGGGCTGGGCCAATGACTGGTGTAATAGCAATTAGCCATTTGCTTACAAATTCTGAGGATGGAAGCTGAAATTTAAAGCAAAATGGAGACGGAGGACTGATGTAGGTCTGTCTGACTTCTGCTTCTATATGGGTAAAGGCCAGAAGCATGCTGGTTCATGTACTTGAATTAATAGTCAACTATAAAATCCAAATAGTGGGAGCACTAAATTCCTGGTGTATTTGATCCTAGGGGTGAGGGTGACCCAACAAAATTAAAAGGAACATTGTTAATATGACAGTGATTACTCTGCCATCACAGACTGGGACTTGGACCCTAGGGGTGGTTTTTTGGGGGTCTTTTTGCTTATGGTCGTAAACAAAACATGAAGACTATATTCATGCCCCCTAAAAGGTACCACTACTGAATATCATGTTAGCACTGAAATATGCTGATTAGCTTTTACTCTGATGTCATTTCTAGAAGTAACCAGGAGTACTGCTTCCTTGCATTGTCTGGCTCTCTGCATTCTTACGTTTATGAAATGCAGCAGAAGGTGATTCCAAATGTATTTGGAACCTTGGGCAGTAAAATAATGCAAATCAACAGTGGTAAAATAAAACATCCTCAAGAAGAAGGGTAGCCTCACAGGCTTGGAGTCTGTAACAACTAAACTGACTGCAGTTATTGTACTGCTGATAGTGCCAGTTTTCCCTGATAATGACCCTGGTGCTTTCTAGTTCTTATTTCTCAAATCCTTGTGGAACAGCTTGATCATGCTAACAAGCTTGAACTGAACTGTAAGTAGTAATATATGCAGCAGTGGGTGAAAACAAAAAAGATGGGGGCGAGACAGATCTCGTGGCTGCCCCGGGCAGGGCCACTGTGACCGCCACTCCTTGGGTTGGTGGGAAGGGCAGTTCAAATGAGCAGCCCCCGAGGGAATTTGGGTGGGGAGCGGTCACCACAAGTCCCTCCATGCCATGGGTAGACCAAGGAGCAATCCACATGGGACAGGACTCCCAGACACTTGCTGTCCAGCAGGACTGAACACTTGGGAGGAGCTGCTGCCAAACAGTTTATCGGGGGGCCTCAGAGAAGTGCACTCACCTGGCCCATCAAACAACTGGGGGGCAGAGGAGCGTGCTCACCGAGCCTGGGTGCACATGCCAAACAGCTGATCAGGAAGTGGAGGGTGGAGGACTGCACTCACCCCGTCCAAGTGGGCATGCCAAACAGTTGATCGGGGGCTCCCCCATGCACACCGAGGCTGGGTGAAAGTGCTCCTCTGGGCCCCTGCCCCTTTGGCAGCCAGGGTGAGCATGCTTCTCCAGGCCCGATCCTCAGACCTTGCCTCATGGCTGAGGCCTAACAGATGGGAGGGTGCATGTTGGCCTGAGCAGGGAGCCCAGGCTGTGCCACCAACCTTCTCCGGCCGACATGCCTGGTAGCAGCCGGTCGCCCACCCCAAGGCAGATTTGGGTGAACATCTGGCGGACACCGAACTGATGAGCAGGTGTTGCAAAGGCTACTGTGGGATACTGTCTTATTTGTTTAAATCCAGTGTCCCTGTGCCTGCAAGAAGTATGAATGTAAATTACTATCTTTCCTATGAATACTGAATTTGTTTTAACCACAATGACACTAAGAAACAGCAAAGGATTTACAGCTTCTATAAAGACAGTGGAATTAACAATGCTGAAACTCTGATTCAGATGAAGTGGTCTATAAAGTTCATATTGAGTATATAATAAGAAGTGAAAAGGCTGACAGCTATGCTATTTAAAGTATAGTTGGGCCATACATATGTATCATTAATTTTACAGCAGAGGAAATTTCATACACTAGGGAAAATAATTACCATTATAGAGTCCCTTGTTTTCTGCTAAGGACAGTCTTAGGTTTGAGATTAGCAACTGAACAAACAATTAATTCACTGTCTGCCTTTTTATTATATTTTTTTGTAATGCTGTGTATACTTTCTGTCATGAGGCAAAGCTAAGCAGCAGAGTGAATAAAAAATATTTTGTTACCAGCCTGACAATGAATTCTGCTTAACTAGTTGAGCAGTGCTACAGTGGTAACTAATTACCCCAGAATAAGGCCATTTTTACATGGACGCCATCCCCTCGCCCCCGCTAGGTGTGCGGGACGGTGTTCCGCCGGTGGAGGCAACCGTGTAAACAGCTGGAGGTGGGGGTGGGGGGATGGGGGTGCGGTCAGTGTTCGCTCAGGTGAACACCACGGGAGATGGGTGGAGGTGTGCTCCCGCGCAACACCCACCTCCACCCATCACCCACCCAACTCCACCCATGGAGCCCTCCGGAAAACTGGAGGAGACCCCATAGGTGGAGGTAGGTGTGTCTCTGTGTAAAGGGACACACACACACCTCCAGCCATCGTGCCAGAACACCCATTCATCCACCCATCCATCTCCATCTGTGTAAAAATGGCCTAATTGTTATCCCTAAAAAGTAATGAGAAAGGTGCAGTCATTTAAAGAAAATGCTTCATTTTTGACTGGGGGAAAAATTAAGTTTTGTTCTTTTTTTGCGGGGGGGCGAGGGGGGTGGCGGGGAGAAGGAAAGGCAGGGGTAAAACACGTGGAAAGACTGCTGTATTTTCTTCAACGTCGCCCTGATCCATGTAGGTGTCAAGGATGAGAAAGGTGTGGGTATGACATCACTGCTACATGCAACATAAAAAAAAAAACCAAAATACTAAACAAAGAAATACTCTCTACTGGAGAAAGACAGGTTGGACCGCACTCTGGGCTACAGGGAACCCGTTTTTACTCACAATAGATCACTATCAGTGTGCAGTTAAAATATAGTAGGGGCCGTGTTCCAAGGCAGCAAGAGGAAAAATAAATCAAAAATTTGTCAATTGTCACAGGTTACCACAAATTCCTTTAAACACATCAGTGACGTATGATCTCTCCCTCAGGGGTTCAACCCCCACCCTTCGCAGCAAACATAAGTGGCTGGAAAAAAAAACTTAAGGAATTAGTCCAGAATTGTTATATAAAATAAAGAAACCAAAAGGGGCAGAGATTTCATCCCAAAGTTTCTGTGATTAACGAACTTTTTCTGTCCTTTGCTGAAAAGCCAAAATGAAATTAAAAAGAAAGAAGTGGAAAACATTAGCTTAATATACTGCAGAATTATCAATTGTCTGTATACAGAATTTTCACATGAAAGTTTCTTTCTAGACAGCATGACATGAACATTTGCAGATTAACGTAGAGAGGAGGGATGGCTGAAATCTGTGAAAAGGAAAGCATGGTTACTTTAATTATCCTTTGCTTTGTGGAGAGGCACTGCTCTGCTCTGAATTATTAATACTAGGCCTAACAGGTTTGGACAAATGGCTATGTAGGTCAGGTTCACTTTAAGACCCAGACAATACTGCAGCTAATGTTCAGGCAGTATTTAAAGGGATGTGAAACCTCAGATGCATTATTAAAGATCATGGCTTTCATCTGTCCTAGGAAGCTGCATATAATTAATGCTATATTAATTAAGATTTCCATGTAAATAAGACATTATTTCACATTTCATTCACCTGTACATGCAACAGTTCTTTCCTCCTGCCTTCATTTCATCTTACATGTCACTTACCCTCCAGTGTCTCTGATTTTTATTGTGGTCCTCATTAGTTAGAAACCCGCCCCACCCCCCATCCCCATTTGTCCTTTTCACAATGTCATCAAAATTGACAACTGAGACCCTGTGATTGTGTGATGTAATGTTTGGGGAATGTTTACACAATTTGTGCCTTACTTTAGCTAGACTGTGTTCTTCAGGCAAACACTTTGCGGAGTGATAAAGGAGGATCATAGCCAAAATTTTGAAAAATACTTTCTTACTTTGGTTGCCTCTGTTTCCAAGTGCCCAGTTTGAGTCACCATAAAGGAGTCTGATTTCCAGAGATAAATGAGTACCTGCCCTCTGAAAATCAGGCCTGATTATGTTTTTTTTCAGTTTGGCACAAAACCAATGACTGTTGAAAAATCTTGGCTAGTCTGGTTCCCTGACAGAACTTCAGAAATAAAGCAATCAAATTAACATTAGCAGTTACAAACCCACTGCTGTCTAAGTGGAGAGTGGTTATCAGATGTGCTTGTAGCTGTTAGTAATCTACTGCATGCATGTGTGTTTGTGTGTGTGTGCACATGTGTGCACATGCACAGATGAACACACAAGAGTAAGAAGAACTAGGAGACATTTAAAGAGGAAGTTAGATTTGCTATCATTGCCTTTTCCCCCCGCCCCCACCTGACGGGGATGATTATCTCTGCAGTGTTCCATGCTCAGCATGGTGGCTCTGGAATTCTTCTTCTTCAGCCTCACTAACCCCATCATTTTATGTCTACATCTGTCCAACATACTCTCATTCATTGGAGTGATGCATGTGACCATATTGTTTGGAACATTTCCTAATACTCCATTCAGATACTGTTGTTTAACAGCACTGTGGTTTTATTACAGTTTTATATTCTCATCGGGTGTATACAGATGGACTGCAGCACTGAGGGCACACTGCCGGGTTGGCCTGTCCATCTGAAGGCGGCCCCCCAGATGTGGAAGCACAGTAGGTTGAGCCTGCTCTGGGGCAGTCCTGTTTGCAGTGCTCCGGAACATCCCAGAGTGCCACCAGTGGACTGAGCCAGCCAAACCAAGGGCACCGGCTCGCAGTGGAGTGTACCCTGCTACAGCTCTACCCCTGGCTGGCTATTGCCGCATCAACAGTATAGAGTTGCAGGCACCAGCCTAGAGTGTCTGCACGGAACTCTATGGTGTGTGCACGGGGCGCTGCATGCGTGGACCGTGGCTAGGGGACCCACTGGGTCCATCTAAAGTGGACTCAGGTGGGATTTGGAGCAGGTGGGCATAGGTGTGCACATCTGGAGCAGCTTCGGGGGCAGGCTGCCCTGGCATCCATCTAAAAACACCCGTTGTGTTGTTTGATCCTATTCCTCACTGGCTTCCCTAAACGTAGGATTTTATTCTCCTTTCTCCTTTTGCCGTTTTTACTCACAATAGATAGTGATATATTGTAGTTCTTATCTAGCAATCTTTTTGAATGAAAAGTGGCACAACCACATATCTCTGGCATTCAAATGACACCAAGTTCCTTGGAGGATTTAGTGGAAACCTGCACTCAAGAGAAGTTTAAAAGGTAAAGGGAGAATCAAAACGTATATAAATTGGAGGAAGGTTATTAACTCAAATGAGTGTGTTACATGTTTTTCCTTCCTCGGTGTTCTGAGAAATTTCAAGGGGGAAAAAAATGGCTTCATGAGTTACAGGCACCCTCAGGCAGCTTTAACTTCCCTGACCAGCAGTTACTCAGCAGAGTCTCACTGACACTGGCAGCAGTTCAGAGGTCACATTCTCACATGGATAAACTATTCTTTAGCTATTTTTTCAGTGTGTAAGGCTAAAGCTTGCCTTCCCTCCACATTAGACTTACATATATTTGCTTTCTATAAATTCTGCATTCATTGTAGCCACTGTGAAGAAAATCCCATTCTCCATTACAGTTCCTATCCTATATTCCCTACTAAAGTCAATGGGAGTCAAAGGTCCACAGTAATTCTTGGAATCCACAGGTGAAACGTTAGCAGTGGATCACAACTGGCCACATCTTTTGGGGGAGGGGGGAAGAATCACAAAAGCAGACTGTGTAATCGTGAGTGTCTCCTCATATCATGCACTTTATGTCAGAATATCATCTAAACCATGAGTGCAGCCACACGAGATGCAGTGGGCAGGCTACCATGCTTTGGGCAGTCTTAACCCACTCTGGGCAGTTCAGACTACGAGATGCAGTGGCTCGTGTGCTCAGCGGCCACCAGATGTTCCTCCTGCCCTGGGGCGAGCAGATGGCTGCTCTGCAACGCGTCCTTGGTAAATTTTTGAGAATGTGTCGTGGAGCAGCCTTACCCAAGATGGGGTAAGGCTGCCCAAGGTGTGGTTGCCTGTGGGTCCGGCTCCTGGCTTCTCGCTGCGTGGTGACTTCAGTGCCTTAGCGGGGCTTTGAGCAGCAGTCGCCCACATCCGTCATGAGACGCTGCATCACGGCTGATGGACATAACTTTGATCAGGCCAGGGGAGGGAGATGGGGAAAGGCCAGGCGCCTGCTCATGTGGCCAGTGCCTTGGTCCGCTCTGGCCGTGGCAGCAGCTCCAACAGTAGCAGGCCCACCTGGCTTCCCCATGACCATCTGCCCAGCTCCCTGCGCTTGCCCTGCAGTGTGGCAGCTACGCTTGCGCGCCAGGGGGCTGCATAAGAATCAGGCCCTTGGAGCTCATATGGCTGCACTCCATGTATTAAACATTCACTGAGCAATGCTTTCTCCATGCATATAATAAAAATGTATATTGAACTTCACTAGGGATCAAATCTCTCTCACAGGGTATTGTACGGGCCCATGATTTGGGTGTTCAGACAGCAGAACGTCCATCAGAATTGCTCAAGAAATCTGTGCACATATATTTCCAAAAAAACTTCAAACAAGCCAAAACCAAGATCTTGAACCAAATGTCCTGTTATCCAAGCATTTCCAAATGTCCAAATATCATTTGATAAATGTCTAAAAAAGCAGAATAAAAAAAAGAAGCACCTCTCCAAGACAAAAGGGCAATTCTGTATTTTTCTTCTACATACAAAATTCCAACTGATTTTGGAATTGCATATGCAAAAAAGCAGCAGGATTAAACCTTTAGGATCATCTTAACTTTTTATTTTAGCATGACTACATAATTAAGTTCGCTTCTCATTCTCTTCCTACTAAATTACATATTTTTTTTATTTAAAAAAACAAAAATAAACACACAAAAAAGAGACACAAATTTTGCTTTAACATCTCATGGAATTCCAGAGAAATTAATGGATTTTCATAGGGTGTAAATCAATGTGGTTGTGGGATATGACCCAATGCTGATACATTTGTTCATCTATTCAAACTGGAAAAAAATCAAATGAGCAATGGCTTGGGCACAGATTCATACTGGTTTAATTATATGAACTTTGTTAACTTTGGACCCAACAACAATTTTTAATGAAGATGCAGGTGTGAGCCAGGGGTGTGAAATTTAATTTTAAAAACTTCCATGTGCTGGAAGTACAAACGACATTTATTAACAGCACTGGCATGTATTTATTTCCTAGCCTTTCTGCACCACTGTGCAAAACACATAAATGCATTTAAAGAGATTCCTTAAGGCTGAGCAGTGCCTGTGGAAGGGGAGGTAGGGAGGGGAAGAAATATTACTTACGCCGTTTGCAGCCACATTTTTTTATCCTTTTGGGATCTGTGATGTCATCGTGACAGGCCTTGCAGTAAAAAAATGCCCTAGGGAGATACAATGGAAAAACTGACACATTTCTTAATCCATACAAATGAAATTAGTCCCACATTTCCTCCTGCTGCAGTGCCAAATTAATGAAACATGCCAGCACTAATTTCCTTTAATCTTTTGAAAGGTTTAGGCATTTAAAGGAGGAAGTGTTTGCTACAAGACCAATAATTTCAAACACAAGACTCTATGATTCAAGTTAGTGCTTCTTTTAATAAACTTTTATTTTAAAATAATTGGGAGAAGGGGTAATAAATATGACATAATTGACCAGATCATGTACCTTTCATCTCTGAAAGTAGCATCAAATGTATATTATCAAAATACACACAAAAAGTGTTTACTGTTCTTGGTATAAAAGTCGCTAATTCAGGGTCACCTGATTTTCTGAAAAGGACAGCTGAAGAGTTAAGGCCCTTTGTTCAAGTCAGTCTAAATTGCTTTTTCATTTTTGAGGGTGCAATCAGGAATCTAGATATCGCCATGACCTAAATTGTGGGTAATAAAGTCATTCCTGTAATCATTTGCACCTGTAAAAATGGAAACGATTCCCCTAAAACAGTGAGTAAACATAGGACTGATGTCATCTTGGTTAGGAATCCACTCACCCCCTCCCTTTTGCCATCAGTTTTTAATTAAAGCAGAATCACATTGTCTTTAATTGCATCCAAAACCCAGCAATAGTTCCTAAGCAAAAAAACTATATAATCCACAAACTGAAGGTCCTAGCTTTCTATTTCAGGTTTTACAGTGATCCTAGTACTGCATTACTGAAAGGTTTCTGTGTTGATCATGTGGAGACTTGGTGGAAGTGAAGTTGGATAAGCGTCCCATAAAACCTTACATATCATTAAACTAAAATTAGGTTTTAATAAACGTGTCAAATTACCCACCGAGATTTTTGCATGCCTTTCAAGTTGGCATGTCACATAATCATGCCTTGACATTTGCACTTTCTCTTTTGGATCCCAGAGATGGCCTCTGCACTGAGCAAGTATGGAAAAGTGAAACATACAAGAACGTTTGTCTGCATGACCAACTAGGAAATGCCAGCACTTCAGCACCTGCTGAAGTTTCTCCACCACTGCCTGCCTCTCTGGTCCAAAAACCTCCCTATAGTTTCAAATTGTAAAATGATTTCTAGCCACCCTCTGGGTCCTGCAAGAGTACTGCTTCTTCAGCTGAGATGGCTTTCAGGCTCCACTTGTCAAAGAGGCCATTTTGGAACAGGAGAGGCTACAATCCAATGTGTTGTGAAGACAAATATATATTACATATATATTTGTGTTTATTTTTATATATATATTTGTATATATTTGTGTTCAGTGTGTTTATCTCTACAACATTCATGTGAGGCAGCATAGTTTTGTCGCACCCCCCCCCTTTTATACGTGAGGAAACGAGGCACAGAGAGTCTAAGTGACTTTCTCAAGCTCGAGGGGGAATTGAATCTATATCTCCTGAGTCCCAGGACATCATATCAACCACTGCTACTTTATGTGCGAGAACTAGAATAAGTAAGAAAACTAACTTTCTAAATGAAATTAAAAATTCAACAAAACAACAACATACTGCATAATAAAACCTAATCAACTGCATCTCTTGCTCCCAAACTGTCTTCACCCCTTCTCCCATGCAGCCCTCTATGTTTGGAACTCCCTTCCTGACAACAAACATTCTGCTCCCTCCCTCTCTTCAAATCCATCCTAAAAAACTACCTTCTATTAGGCCTTCCTTAACTCTTTGACCCGATAGACTGCTCCTTTATGCTTCTCTTTAATACTATCTCATCCTTCAGGATTGGATTCCCCATATCCCTTGTAACTAATCTAAGCAACTTATTAGTTTCATGAATGTATCTCTGTCCCTCCGCACTTGCCCTCCCATTTGATGAAAACACAAGTGATGGTGGAGCGCCACCGTCACAAATCACCCCCGACCAAGATGCCGCTGGCAACCTGGTCAGGATCAGGTCGGGGTAAAGAATGTTCACGCTGCTGGGTCGAGGAGGTGAGTGGGTGGGGAGCTGCACAAATGGGCGGACGCCCCCACGCTATGCCCAGTGGTCCACCCCCACATAACGGACAGCCATGGTGGCGAATGACAACTACCATTGTGGCTGGTCATGGTGGCCACTCTGAAACAGGTCAGGAACAGTGGGTTACTAGATGTGATAGCCTGCTTCAGTCTGGTTGGGTGGGTCATTTCCTTGGTGTGTTGGCAAATAGCTCGGGCTGCGATCCCAGAGGTCTTGCGGATCATGCCCAGACTAGAAGCCAACATGCCCAGGAGAATTCTGGGGCAAACATCAAACGTGATGGTGTCCTGCTAGCCAAACTGGATCCAAGCGGGCCACCATCACATTTGTTAACACCTTTTGCCTCCCCCTTCTTCTTGTCCATTCTAGATTATAAACTCCTTGGGGCAGGGACCCCATGACTGACTGAATCATGATTATTCCGTGCCAGGCATATTGCTGGTGCTATATAAATAATCAACAATATTACACTGGTTTCTCTTTAGATTCATCTTTAAATGTTATCCATCACATATTAGCACTCAAAACGTAACATACAGCTCTTCCCAGTAAGAAACCCTTAGGATTTACGTGTGTAATATGTACCTAATTTTTTGTTTGTTTGTTCATTTTTTCTTTTAAAAAACCCACTAATTTAGTAAGAGAAGAACTTAATCTATTAAACTAGAACATATGTTAAATATATAGAATTAAATGAATGATGCAATATATTATAGTTCTAGTCAACTGACTTGATGGTGTTCCTTAAAGGATATAACACAATCAAGAATGCTTAATTGGAGCAATAAGTATAACATATGTTTGCTTTTGTTTTATTGTGCTTTGAACAAAAATAGACTTTTGCCATCCTAGAATTTTGTATTGCTTTTGAGATCTCATTAAAATATCACCACTTGTTCAAAATCAAAAGCAGAGTGGACACTGAAGGTTTCTTTCAATTTAGGAACTTTTTATTTTTCAGACTTTGATTCACTAGGTGAAAGGGTGAAATCAGAATTTTTCATAAATGGATTTTGTAGTGGAAGCATATCTGATAATCTGCTTTGCATAGTATGGCTAAAAAACGTGGGTAGCAGCAAGCCATATTTTTTTATCATAGCGTCTGGAAAAACCAAAGCAGAGTCAGGAGTTCAGCTTTAACTCACTTTGCTTGTGGAGAAAAAAGTGCTACTACATTTAACACTTCATTTTCCTAGCCCCTATCTTTTTAAACATTCCCCTGACACAAAAACCAAGGCAAAGGCTGTCTTTTGAGGAGCTGCTTGCAAGCCCAGGTTTAGAAATGCACATACCAGGCTGCACACAATGGCCATTTTTACACGGAAGGCCCCGCTTCTGCTGGGTGTGCGGGCTGGTGTGTGGTGGTGAGGCCATCCATGTACACCACGGGTGGTGGGTTGAGGTGGGTGTTCAATACCAGCGCAAACCCATCTCCACCCATCATCCACCCACGGAGCCATCTGGAAAAACAGAGGAGGGTCCGTGGGTGGAGGTGGGTGTGTGTCTGTGGGAACAGGATCACACCCACCTCCACCCACCATGTCAGCACACCCATCTCTTCACCCACCACTGCCCCTGTAAAAGGGGCCAATCGTGTGAAAACTCTGGACAGCACTGCCATTATAGGCAGCTTAGGCAAAGACGCCTAAAATCAAGGGTTTCAAGGGCTATAGTATTAGAAGGGCACAAAGGTAGAGGAGGTCCCCTCTCTCCAAGTTCCAAGTCACAGCACAGCATAGAATCTCACCCAGGGTAATAGACTCTGTATAGCTGTGTGCAAAAGCAAAATGGATGAGAGGCCGTAACAAATTCTGCTCAGCATGAGGTCTTCTTGATTTTGGAACCATGGGAAGTATCAGGTCCAGGGTGGGTATCAAAGAAGGTCCAGGAGTCCATAGGAAGAGCAAGGTAATGAGGTAGATAGGACTTTATGCTGCACAGAGCTATGCAACCTCTTTTTGCAGTGTCAAGATCCTTCCACAAAGCATAGAAACAGATGTACCGGCAGCGAAGCGGCTCCCCGGCCTGCCCCGGAGCGGAAAAGTGTGACCATCCCTCCCCAGGTCAGCCAGCGGCACAGAACAGATGTGCCTGCAACCCCAGGCAGCCAGAGAGCGGTTCTAACCACCACCACACCCTGCATAGGGTGGGGGAGTGCAAGAAATGTGGACACTCTGCCCTGCTCCCAGTGCCCCGCCCCCCACCAAGACATGGAGCCATGGTGACTAGTCATGGCAAACGGCCATGGCAACCCCAGGATAGGCAGGACCAAACAGACGCATGGGCCTGCATTGGCCCTCATGGATGGCTCTTGGCCTGGGTTGGATGCACAGGATTTTCTGGAGGATGCATCCCAGACCTGCCGCCTACCTGCCCCGGGGCAGTCGCAGCCCAACATCTGGTGGCAGGGAGAACAGATGGGTGGGGTGAGGCCTGGACCCAGGTGGGCCATAATGGCCCAACGCCACGCGGGCCACCATCTCATCTGTTTTCACCCAAAGATATCACCAAAGCGAAAATGGTGGTTCAAGAGAGCAAGTGATCCAGAAGCACTTCAAGACTGCCAAATTGGTTAATCAGAGGGGGCCAGGCCCCTTCATTAACAGGATTCAGCCTCAGATGGCTCACCCTCATCCTAGTCCCCCAAAGCAGCCAGGCATTGGGTAAGCACTGAGACTGTAGGACCTGGGTCAGATGAAAAAGAGAGGGAGAGTGAGGTGTCATCAGCATACTGATGGCACTTCACTCCAAACCTCTGAATGATCTTGCCAAGGGGCATCAGATACACATTGAACAAGAGGGGAGACAAGATGGAACCCTGCAGGACACCACAGGAGAGGTCCCAAAGGGACGATGAGCAATCTTCCATCACCATGTACTGGGACCTGCCCAACAGAAATGAATGGAATCCTACGCAGCCCTGCCAAGTTCCGCAGTCATGTCAACAACACCTCAGCATCAAAGGCCACTGAAATGAACAGGTCACAGTTCCCTTTGTCAATCTACAGACGTAGATCATTGACCAAGGCCACAAGTACAGTCTCTGTGCTATAGGCTATTTTTAGATGGATGGAGTGGCCCTGTGTGTGCTTGCTGGAGTGCACACACACTTCTGGTGGGTGGGGGACAGTTTAAACAGCGGCGTATGGGTGTGTGCTCAGTGTGCACCCCCATCCACCGATCCCCCGCATGAAGCAACCAAGGTTTTTTCTGGTTGCTCTGTGCAGGGAGATGGGTGGAGATGCGTGGGTTGTGGGAGCGTGCGTCCACCCACCACCACTTTTAAACAGGCAATACCACGTGTGTCCACTGGGTGGACTTGCATGGTACCGTCTCGCCTAAAAATGGCCGTATTGTGGACAAAATCCTGATGGAAATGGGTCCAGGAATCTGATAGTATTGAACTGAGCCTGAAGCTGCTGGGCAACTTTATGGCACTTCTTAGGGTGGAACAAGGCTATGAAGAGGCTTAAGATGAAGACAAGAGTTTCTGCTCGGTGTTAAGGAGATCTAAAGGGCATCTACACTGTAGTTCAATAATTATATATCTTGAAGTTGGTAGATATATGACGAAAAAGACTTCATGTTCACATGGATATTGAACTACCCCAAACAATCCTTCTTACTCAAGTAGTTGGATGTATGGTCTAGTACATTGGTAAGGTTGCCCACAGTGGCCGTGCATTATGGTTTGATTTATTATGATGATGCTACGGTAACAATGGGTGTTTTTAGATGGATGGGCTGCCCTGGTTGATGGCTGCTTCACCCCTAGGTGGCTTGTCCATCCAAGAGCACCTTGTCAGATGTGCAGGTGGAGTAGATGTGGAGCAGGCTGCACCTGCTCTGGGGCAGCCCTGCTGGCGGTGCTCCACCTCCAGCCAGCCATTGCCCTGAGCAACACAATAGCATAGTGCATGCTCTAGCTCTCAATTATATGTGTGTGTGTGAGGGGCGCCGTGCAGGCAGACCATGAGTCGGGGACCCTGTCAGGTCTGTCTGATCTGAACCCGAGAGGGGCTGGGAGTGGGTGGACATGGGGGTGCTCAGCTCCAGAGGTGGGCAGCCCCGCATCCATCTGAAAACACCCAATGTAGTAAAAGAATGGTAACAATGAACTGAGCATCTGAATAAAGACATTATAATTCGCCCACATCAAGGACATGTAGTGCTGGCTGAAACAGTTCAAACAGACAAGAATCCAAAACATTTGAGTCGTAGACCAATACTGTGGAAAGGGGGGTGGGGGGGGGAATCTCTGCAGGTTTAAAGTCAATGAAATTCATCCACAATCAAGCTGATCCCAATCCAACCTTATTTGCAACCGAAACAGCGGGGCCAAATTTAAAACAATCTTTTAAGTTTTTGCTGTGTTTTAAATTTTTATTATTTAAGTTCAGGGAATGATTCTGGACCAAGAAACTGTGCCCACCAAGAACTGCACATGGGTTTCTGAAGATGGAATGAGGCTTAGTAACAGTTCATATCAGCTTTCTCAAGGTCAATGGCACTGTTTCAGTTGACTGCAAAGGGAGCTGGGTCAGGCCTTAAGGATAGAGAATAAAAAGCAAGAAGGTTGAATTCCTGAAATAAATCTAATGCGATGTGCAGTTACCTTTTTACTTCTTTGGCGTCGCTTGCAATGAAGAATCCTAAAGTACCTTCTTGAATCTTCACATTGTTTCCAGGATTGATTAATATGCTGCTCAGTGAAACAAAAAACAAAAAACAAAGACAAAGGCATGAGATTATATCCTTTTAAACTGGAAACTCAACAAATGGTTTGTTTTTGTTCTATCATAGGGGGCCCACTAGCCAAGAATGCTTACGAAAAATTTGGAGTTATTCACATTTTAAGTTGAAGTTTCCAATCAGATTATAACTTCATCATCAAGAATGCTATCAAAATTACAGAACTTAATGCATAAAAACCATTTACCTTCCCTTGAAATCATATCACTATTTCAGCTCTATTGTCAGTGCATTCTTATTATTGCAGACATCATATAGTAAGTTTCCTTAAGAAACAAAACAAAAAATCTCCTCAGAAGACCATGTCAGTAGTCGAGCAGTTTTGCTACCTTTCTCTGTCACAAAGGCTGGTGAAAGTTCATGATATGGTGAAAAGGGAAGAGCTCCCCAAGGAAGCAACTGCTTGACAAAGAGCTCCTTGTCAAATGTAATCATTTTAAACATCTTTATGTCAATTGTGATTGAAATGAGAAATAGTTAATGGGACCCCTATCTGTAAAATCATATTGCTGCTTATAACATAATACACATGAACACTCAAGGGGAATGGTACAAGACAACCAGTTACCATTGCTAAGGAAAATATAAAATTAGTATGACTGAAAAAAACCAGTTCTAATACCCAGTGCAGCTAATAGAAGGAAGGAAACAAAATGACCCATCCCCTCCACTAGAATGATAGCAACTAAGGGTGTTTTCAGACTTGTCGGGGCAGCTTCGCCCCGTCCCGAAAACAACCCAGAGATTCCCCGTCAGGATCACCCAGGCACAGCAAACAGACGTGCCAGGGATCCCGACGGGGAATCAAGGAGAGGGTGGGGCCGCGTGGTGCAACGTGCGGCCGCATAGCCCCGTCCCCTCCACACTCCCTCGCCGCCCGCCCTCTGGGGAGACGGGCAGGCGGCGAGCCAATGCCGCCGCAGCGGCGGGCCGTGATCGCCAGCCAGATGTTACTTTTTTGGGGTTCTGGCCGGGAATCACTTTCACCACGCTTCTGGGGATTTTCACGCCGGGAGCCCCGGAAGCGTGATTGAAATTGAACCCATGTGGGCATTCAGCGTGGCGAACATCTGGCGGCCGTCGAACAGACATGCAGGGCACAGTGACCACATGTAGGTATTCAGCGTGGTTCACTGTGATCTCGTCACGTCTGAAAACACCCCATGCTGAACAGACGTGCAGGGCACAGTGACCACATGTAGGTATTCAGCGTGGTTCACTGTGATCTCGTCACGTCTGAAAACACCCTAAGTTTGATGGAGGAAATTATAAGCTGCTAATACTATGTGTGTTAACCTGTGCCTGAATATAAAATATGTGGTGCACTGTCAAAGATTTAGCACTAGAGTATTTTTTCAGCTAAGGCAATTTTGCGAGGTACTAGGCAACCATATATATTAGTCAACATTTTTTACTATGAATAATATAACTAAACTTTGAACTTGACAAAAAGCTTAACAGAGCTTGTCAAATCTTTCCTTCTTTCTTTCGTCAAACTTAAGCTTTCTATGTCAGAGAAAAACAACACATACACAAGACTTACAGCACACAAGAAGTACTAGCAATCATGATGCTTTGGGGGTTAACAGAAATGATTTTTAGGGAAGAAGATGCTAATGATCATAGATCTCTGGAATTATTTTTAGGACAAAAATATGTTATTATGTTTAGATAATTATTAATCACTAAGTTATGGGTTTGGGAAATTTTAGTAAACATATTTGTGTACTTGAGAGTGTATGTGTGTGTGTTATTCATAGATATATTTGAAGTGAAAAATTCAACTCAGACTTAACTACAGAAATGTGAGCTCTGTTTCCCTAATACTTTGTGTCTGTGCATGTGACAGATAGATAAGATAGATAGATAGATAGATAGATAGATAGATAGATAGATAGAGTTACTTGCATGGATATAGTACAAGACTGACTCACATAAATGGGTTACCTTTCTCTAAGAATATTTTCTTGTGCTCTAGGTAACAAGCACAGAATACGGATTTGTGACTGTGGTAATGTACAATATACCCAAACTGACAAGATCTTGTGATGGGAATGAAAATAATCTGTGTCATCATCAGTGTAACAGTAAATAAAAGCAAAAACGCACACAGGTTTGATTATATTCTCATTCTCTGAGGTACAGGTCATGAAAGTGTCAGACCCAGTTTATATGATATATAACAACAACATATTTGCAGTGGGGTTCTATCTTGCAAAGTGTTTCAAGACTAGGCTAAATTTTAATGACTATTTCTTCAGGTAGGCAAAGTGAATAAAAAAGACTTTGAATGGCAAAAAAAGAGGATGAACCTATGAGCTTCAAAGGGATAGTCAAAGAAGATAGCTGACACATCAATTACTCAATGGGTAGAAACACGTGATGGTGGCTCAGCAGCTCGACATGGCCTGGGGAGGAAAATTGCAGCAGGCATAGTCTAGGCCACTGAACAAACATGCTCGAGGCTGCAGAACCAGGAACGTGCAGCCAGCCCTGACTCCATATTGCGCCCAGCGCCTTACTCCTCCCCCATGACGGGCAGCCATGGTGGCCAATGATGGGCAGCGACTGGCCATGGTGGCCCCAACCTGGGCAAGGGTGGCAGCCTGGCAACAGGTGTGACAGTCCAGTGTGGCCCACTTTGGCCTGGTTGGGAGGACCTTAGCCTGGGTGTTGACCTCAGAAGTTTTCCAAGGTCAGAACCAGGGCTAGCTGCTGACATGGTCTGGAGCAATCCCAGGCAAATACCTGGCGGTGCCTGCACACACATGGAGCTGAACTCCGGGCCAAAGCAGGACACAGTGTGTCGCTGTCACGTCTGTTTTTACCCAATGACATTTATAGCTATATGTCTATAAATAATAATATAGAGAGATGGATAGATAAGAAACCTACCATAATGAGTATTTGTCCTATATTCATTACTACTTCTTATCTCAATGGTGAGGACAATGGATGTTTTATGGTAAATTTGGGGTTCTAGAAGAGGTGGAGTTTGACCAAAACGTCAGCTAGTGAGCAACTTATTTCCTTCAGGTAGGCAATAACCTGAATAAATGTTAGTGAATAAATGCAGCAAGCTGAAACTAGAATATACAATAAGCCACCATGTGCTGGAGCACTGGCCTGGAAAAGGTCAACCTCTGCTATTTTCCAAATACATTTACATCATACAATTGTCATGTTGGCAGACCTATCTATCTAAAAACAACACTTAGAATCAGTCAGATACTTTAAACCAACTGAAGATATAGGAGCTGATCCAAAGTGCATGCCCATTCTGCCCTTGGAGTGCATGCAGCCTGCACCTTGGATTGGACCCTCAATGAGTTTTCTTTGATTTGTTATGTTCCTGGTTGAGATCAGATTTCGTTCTAATGAAGAAGTGGCCAACTAGACAACCTTTAATGTGAAGCCTCTTTAGTACACCCAGTTCCAGGGTTGTACTCTGTGGTTCTCACGGAGTAAGCCGTGGTTCTCATTATTTTTTAAAAACAGCGTAGACCCATATTTTAATTCACAATGTATCTTGTGGAACATACCCCCTTTTATTCCCAAATATGTCCACCATTTGATAACCACAGGAAGAAAAAGCAATATCATGAAATATTTAATATACTGTTAACTGAAATTTATTTCATTTAGTAGCTGGAAACAGGGTAATATCAGACGTAACGATACCATGGTCAACCACAGTGAACCACAGACAATCCCACGGCATGGCCAAAAAGCCGTGAACGTCTGATCAGTGGCATCCAGATGTTCACCACGGTCAATCACTCGTAGGGGCCAAAGCCAACCACGGTTCCGGAGGTCAGCGTGGTGAAAGTGATTCCCACCGGAAAACTTCCAAACGTAACAACTGAACGCCAACCACCAGGCAGAATCATAACAAATGATCCCCAACCGTGGCGAGAGCACGCAGCGTCATGGCCAGGCAACGAGCAACACACAGACCAGGGAGGGAGATTTAAAGGGCACACAGCAGCAGGGAAACGTGGCGGGATGGAGCAAGATGGAAGGGAGCGGAGAGAGGAGGGCGAACGAGGCAGTGGGGAGTACAAGGGGGGCGGAGGAGCAGCAGCAGCTGGAGGTGGCCGCCCCTGAGGGGACAACCGGCCTGGAGACGGAGGCACCCCGGAAACGGGTAAGGAGAGCGAGGGGGGCCCTGCACAGCAGCAGAGGGGCATGAAGGGGGGGATGCCCGGTGGGATGGGGGCAGGCCGCGGATTGGAAGAGCTGATGACACTAAACCCCCTTCTACGACCCACAGACCCAGAAATGGGCCCGGGAGCCGCAGCCCCCGGAGTAGACCGGCGGAGAGGAAGCGGAGGAGGCAGCAGAGGAACTGCAGGAGGGCACACGCAGGAGATGCCAGTACCAGCGAGGGGGGAAATGGGGGCACAAGGAGACCCAGGACTTTATAAGGATCTGGGGGTCTCTGGAGCACCAGGTGGAGCTCACCATGAACCAGAGGAATGAGCATGTGTTCACGGAGATCGTGCGGGACATGGAGGTGGCGGGGCACCACAGGACCGTGGCCCAATGCCACTCCAAGGCCAAGGATCTAAAGAGGGGGTACAAGGCCCTCAAAGACAACAACCGGTCGTCCGGACATGGAGCACGGACTGCCCCCTACTATGATGCCTTGGACCGCGCCCTACTTATGAAGGGCTCTATAGTCACCCCACAGCTCGTGGAAAGCTCCGTGGTCCAGGGCAGGGAATGGGCCAATATACCCCCACACACACACGGGCACAGACCCTGGGAACCTAGCCCCTCCCGAAGAACGTCCCGGGACCTCAGGGAGCAGCAGGCCCCCCTCGCGAACCAGCACCTGGAGCCCACGGCCACAGTCTGACTTGGGTGGATCCGAGGCTGGCACACTGGTCACCCTGAGTCAGTGGACCCAGGGGGAGCACAGCCACACGGAGGAGTCAGCCTCGGAGGACTCCGAGATGGACATAGAGGGTATGCAAGCAGCTGGGAGGGCACATGGGCCATAGGGGGCGCACCCAGGGCTTGGAGGCCCCCACAGGGTGAGGGCCTGTCCTAGCAGCCCCCAGGAACCAGGGAATGCGAGAAGGGGGTTGGAGTGTGTGGGGGCCTGCCCAGGGACACAACAGGGGGGACAGGCACAGCTGACCGGGGGGCACCAGTCCCTGGTGCCAGCGAGCATGGGCAATGGTGGGATGGGGACCTGGACCATGCAAGGATAATGCGATTGGGACCTGGATCGTGCAAGGGTAACGCACACACACACACCCCGTTTCCCAACAGGTGCACACCCGTCCCGGCACGTGGGTCAGCCAGGCAAGTGGGAATGCGGGGAACAGCTGCAGCAGCAGCAGGTGGAGCAAGGTGAGCAACCAGGGCATGGGGGTGGTCGCCAAATGGGGGTGCACTGACGGCACGGCCGGCCGGGTGAGACACCGCCCTCCCCCACCCCAGTACGGCACGCCCCGTGGCTCAGAGCGGCACGGAGGGATGGGCGGGGCACAGGGGCCTCCCAGGGGGAGGACCGTGACTGCCCACGCACCGGAGGGCCACCATGGCTACCCTCAGCACAGCTCCGGGACAGGTGGTATGTGACCAAGCCCGAGTAAACGTCACCAATCGTTTCCCCAACAGGGCAACAGACAAAGCCCCCAGCAGCAGAGCACAGGGCACGAGTGCGGTGCCAGAGGGAGGATCTGGCCAAGGACATAGTCCGGACTACCATGGAGCAGGTGGAGCGGATGATAGCTGCTATCGACCGCATGGAGATGGCCACGGACAGGGCCCTGCAGCATGCAGAGGGCAAGGACCGGCAGCTGGTGGCAGAAACACGCCAGGAACAGAGGCGGGAGCGAAGGGAGCACACGCAGCAGAGATGGAGGCATTGCAGCGGCTCAACCAGACCATCGAGTGGCTGGGCACTGAGCACACCCTCATGATGGACAGGCCCCTGAACATTGGCACCTCACTGCTGCTGCATGCAGGGACCATGAGTGCCTAGAGCATGGCAGCCGCTCCGCCTGGCAACATACCGGCTCCAGTGCCTCAGGAGCCGTCTGTGGCGCTCCCACTGCCATCATCACCACCCCAGCCACGAGCACAGCCTCTTGGCCCCCGCATCTGCCTCCCGGTCTCACCAGGCCTCCAGAGACAGCAGCCATCCTGGGAGGACCCTCCGGTACCACCAGCACCACCGCCCCCTCCCCACCACACAGGACGGTTCGAACACGGAGGTGGCCCAGGACACAGTCAGGGAGACCGACATCACCTCCCTGCTATCAGTGCTTGCTGGACATTCTATGTGCTCGGTTCCTGCAGCTGTGCTGGGTCCGCTCCCCACGCATCGCTTGTGAGCCATGCCTTGTTGCAGCCTGCAGGCTTATTGTGTGTCCTTGGAGCTCCCCTGCTTCCTTCCCCAGTCCACATGGGATCGTGGGCCCTCTCTTTCCTTGCTGCTCAGCCCCTCTGCCTGCTGGACCATGGCCAGCGGTGCTGCCCCTGGGCTCCCACGCCCCGGATCGCCTGGCACCCCCAAAAGCTGGACCTTCCTGGAGACCATGGTCCTATGTGACCTGTGGCATACCCCGGCTTGCGACTGCTGCTGTGCTGCCTGGATATCCTCTCCTCGCAGAAACCTATGTGAGTCTGAGCTCTGACCTTCACTACTTCAGCTATGAGGCAAGCGGTAGCGCGTGCTGGCTCGATGCAGAGGCGCTGGGCCTCCTTCCCATTCCTGATGGGCGCGTTCCGGAGATGAGGTGCTCGAATGTGGCATGGTCCATGGTGGAGACCATGTCCACCCTCTTGGTCTGTGGCCTGGCTGGGTTCACTACCTGTCTGGAGGAGGGAGGCCCTGCCTTGGCTGTTTCCTTCTTCTGTTGTGTCCATGGGGCCCGTGGCTACCAGAGGTCGTGTGGGGTGGCGTATTACCACCTGTTGGAGCTCGGGCACATGCTTTGGCCCCCTGCTGCTGACTACTCCTTGTTGGAGCCCATCGGCCCAGAGCTGACGGCACTGGCAGCTGTGTGAACTCGTGCTGATGTCCAAATGGGGCTGACCGGCCCGGATACGTTTAAGGCCTACTACCTCGTTACCCATCACATGGCATTCTTCAGCTACCACCAGGGCATGCTTCAGTAGCCCCACTACGTGCATCTGGCGGGCCAACCCATTCCAGCCCCCCTCGTGACTGCATGCAGCTGCATGTGAGGCCCCCTATGTCGTCGGTGTCATGAATGACAGCTCCACTGTGTGATTCCTGAACCTCGCTGCTGGCTTGGGGCACTGGCTGTTTGCTCCTTGCCGTTCTGGCTAGGCAGCTGTTCTGGTTGGGTCGGTTGCCTACATTCCGCTTGCCTGTGTTGCTGTGCACACCTGCATGGGCAGCCCCTGTCCTTCACTGCCTGTGGTGTTCCTCTCTGTGCCCGCCCCCGCCCCCTTTGTCTGTTTCTTGCTGTCTGTGACCTCTCCCGGCTCTCCCCGTGGTGTGGTCCTCCCTTGCACGGCCGCACGGCCACCTGTGTCCGTGCCCCCTCCCTGCCCTCTGGGTACCTCCGTGACTGTGTGGGTCTTGGGGCCCCTGGACAGCACCTCCCGGCTTCTTCCGAGGAGGGGGCTGTGTGCACTGCCCGCGGGATCCGGCTGGCATCCGTCCCCACCCGTGCTTCTGCATCAGTGAGGGGGATCCTTGCTGTATGGACATGCCTGGAACTTCTCCGGTGCCTTCCTCTGTTTGGCTGCCCACCCCCTGTGACCCTGCACTGCCCCCATGGGGACCCCCGTGACTTGGGCTGCCTGTGTTGCTGTTGGGTGGCCCGTGCCACCTGTGCTGTCTGTGGGGTTCTGGGTGCCTTACCCCATGTCCCGGCCTGTTCCTGGGCTGGTCCCCTCCCTGCCCATGGCTCCCAACCCCTCGTGTTGGTGGTGCTGTGTGTTTTGACCTTCCTGGGGTGCTTTCCCCCTCCCCCCCCACCCCGTGCTGCTGCTTCTGGCTGTGCGCGGTGGACAGTGTGCGTGTCCCTTCCTGGGTGTCTGTCCGTTCCCTGTCCTGTTTTGTTGTTTTTCTGTGTGCCCCAGTGTGCTCCCCCCTTCCCTCCGTTCCCGTTCAGGTGTGTTTGTGCCCGTGCGTGTGTGTGTGCTTTGTGTCCTGGGCTGCCCTGTCCCTGTTGTGTGTGTCGCCTCAGCAGCTCTTCTCCCTCCCTTCCCATTTCCCTTGTGTAGGCATTGCCTTTTGGCGCTTTTGCCTTCATTTGCCCTCGGTTGGCCATGGCTGCCTCCCGACCCGGTGCCGTCTGGGTGTTCTAACCATGGTCCAGAATCAGCGTAACATCTGTGCACTGCCCCAGGTTGTGGTCTGGCTGGCTGTTTCCTTGCCGTGGTCCCGCTCCTGTCACGTCTGTTCGGGGCTGTCCTGGACCACGGGAGGGGGTTGGCTGGCTCGCCACAGTTCGGAATCCACTGTGGTGACCCAGGAGCGCGTAACATCTGAAATTACCCAGGGAGGAAGAGTCAGTCACAACAAGCTGCCTCTCCATGGACCAAGGACAAAGAGCTCTGTGGCCCAGAAATGACAGGTTGGAGACTCGATTCTACCATCATTACAGGGGTTGTGGCAAAATTCAGAAAGGCTTTAAATAGAGTAGGTTTTGTGCAGGCTATTTAGGGTTTTAAATTCAGGCTATTAAAGGCTATTAAATTGTTTCTCAAGTTGTTGGTATAGATTCTAAATTCACAACTGACAGCTTCCATATGCAAACAGGACAAAATCCTGGTTCTAGTAAAACCAATGGCAATACCCTGTCTTCAATGTGAACCCCAACATATATATGTGTATGTCATATTATATATATATATATATATATATATATATATCCACAATCTATCTATCTCTCTCTCTCTCTCTCTCTCGTGTATATCATATATATATGAAATCATATATATGAAACTTTTCTAACCTAGTGGTATCCCACCTTCTTCTCATTTTACAACTAGACTCCTATCCACTATTGATTTCTGCATGAAAAGAAGAGTAAATTTTGAAACAATGTAGCAGAAATCTAAATGAATGACAAAAGCCATAACAACTCTGATTTCAACTTGTGGTAGATGTACTGTACCATTCCCCATGCAATTAATATAACAAAATAGTATTTTCAACAGCAATACAGTATAATAGCCACAATTACTTTAACAGACAAATGTGATGTTACTGGTTATAGTTATCACAATGTCAAACATAGTGACAATTTTAGATTTCTATTCATGCTGTGCCCAGATGAAATGCAAATGTGCAATTTCATTACAGCTACCATAAAGTACAGTTATAGTTTAAGACTCTTGTGGCTTTTCAGAGTATATTTTGAAACCATATGGGCGGTATGTGCACAAATCCCATTGAGGGATGTGGCATACCAGCTGCAACTCTTAGGCACTGCTTCTTTCTTCTGGGCTCTCTGACTGATGTTAGTACAGATTCCACATATCTATACACAGAAAATTCCACTAAGGGCACTAAAAAGGTTACAAGGCAAAAGACACAGTACAACATTAAAAGCTACAGCAGCATATTAAAGATCCATTATTACAAGCATTACAATCACAACAGGTTGCTCCCAGGAGTTAAGTCTTTAATAACAGCAGTGACGTAACAGAAGTTGCATGTGTGTCTTCTTTACCAGGAACATGTCAGTACTTGTTCAGAAGTGCTGCTGAAATCAATATGTTTTAAAATACTTTACATTTTTTGTTGTTGTTTGCAATGTGAATACTTAGCAATGTAATGGGGCAAAATTAACTGTAGAGCTGTAGAGTGTATTTTATTCTGGGAGCAAGCATCTGCACTTGATACCACACCTTTCACACTGCTGAGCATGCCTCCACCACAAGTTAAAAATATCCAAAAGCAAGAAGACAAGAAAGAGGTGCAACAACTGCAGATCCTTGAAGATGCTAAGTGTTGCAGTAACTTCTCTGCAGTTGGATCATATCAATAATGCCAAACTGACAGGAAGCCATCTCTCTTTAAAACATCTACTCCAAAAACACAGGAGAATAAGACTAAAAAGAAACAAAAAATGAAACACACGAACACACAATAGAAGTGGAAAGTAAGGTCAGGGAATGTGATTAAAATGGAAACTGAAATATGTCTTGACAATGAGAAGGTCCCACAGGGCACCACGAACAGTCAGACTGTTAAATAAATAAAATAATAAATAAATAAATGGATTTGGAAGTTCATGCCTTATTCATTTCATTCAAATCCAAAACAGCAAAATGGGATGTAAGCTAGAGATGAGGCTCTTAACATTGGTATGTTAACAGACTATGCAAAACATGCCAACACAAGGGGGAAAAAGAAGCAAACTCATTAAATGGTTTCAAATCAATAACGTCCTATATTAACATGAATATGAACATGTAGTACAAATATGTATCCAACAGTAATTTGCTAGAACAGTACAGTAGCTTTAATGTGTACTGTATTTTAATTCATCTGTATCAACGCTGGATCAGAAAAGTGTTTGGCCATTGTTAATGGGAGGTGAAACTACAAAAACATGAAATACTTATTTGACACGTATTTGAACGAAAGTCTCCAGAGGAGGAGAAGATATCAGTAAGGGTGTGAACATGTAGACAATGTGGCAGCACAAAGGCTGGTAAACAGGGAGCAGACACGGTAACAGTACAAAACAAATGGAGGAAAAAAGAAGTTAGATAGCAGGAGTATATTTTCCTATTAATCTGATGCACCAATGGTGTCATGGGGGAAAATAAAAAGCCTAGTGCTTGTTTATATTTAATATTTTCTGCAAAGAAGTTAGTGCATGAGTCACAAGAACCAACAAAGAAATAAAATGCTACTATAGATTTTTCTCTTCTCTTTGAAATTGGGGGGGGGGGGGATCATATATAAATATACATATATACATATATATGCACATTCACACATGAATATATATATATAACATCTATATATCTATACATATTCATGGGTTATATATTTATGTACATATATAGAAAGATAGACAAAGGTGTTATCTTCCTGAGTTCTTGGCAAGGAATTAGTCCTGAAGTTAGAAGGAGTGAAGGTAGGGTTGAGGTTGGAAGGAAAGGTAACGAAGAGGGCATACCGCTTTCGGCTTCTGCAAACGACAAGAAAAAAATTGCAAATCAAACACTTTAATAAGAAATCAACTGACACCAAAACAAAAGCAAAAAAACCCTTTTATTTAAAGTCCTTCAAAGGCCGTAACATTAAAAAAAGGTTTTTCTGCTGAGAATGAGGGACAAATAAAATGGAGAGACAAGGATAAAGTTCAACGAAGGAATAAAACACAGGGTGCATGAGAGAAGAATGTCAGTTGGGATTCATTCTTGCTTACTCTGGAGAAAAAAGTGGGGAGGGAATCAAAACCACTTTGGGAAGATCAGGACAAGGCTCTTATGTCTCTTTGCATTTGGTGCTGATGTGGTTGTGCATTCACCAAATTTCCTGTGTACTGATCTCAAATGCATTTTCTGGTGTGCTGAAAAGGGGACTTTTTTTACCTGTGAATTCCCATTCTTCTCTCAAGCAGGGTGGACAGCCTGGACTGGTGGGTTATGTCCCGCCCTCTCTGAGCAGCAGGCAGGATCCAAAGATTGACAGCCTTTGCCGGTGGGAGTGACATGCCCTCACACCAGCTTCCCCAGTAAGAGACTGTCAATGCTGAGAAAATATTGTATCTAATAACACTAGAATCACAATGAAAAAGTAAAAACAGCAACAGGAAAGGCAAAGGACAGGGAAAGATAAACCACACTACCCCCCTGACCCTATAACTCAACTATAATCAAGGGGATTCATAACGGGTGGGGCAGGCTAGCCACTCTGCTCAAGTGAAGAACGGGAATTCACAGGTAAGAAAATTCTCCTTTTTCTCTCTCATCGTAGGGTGGACAATTTGGCCTGACAGGAAGTTCCAAAGCAGTGCCTTCCCAAGGGACAGTGGATTGCCACTCAGTCCCCAAAGAAGATATGCTCCACACCCGACAGACCCTTACTCCTGAACTCAGTTCCGGAGCACTCTCTAGAGCACGCTACAGCAGATGCCACAGAGTTTACTCTAGTATTTTGTGAAAGAGTGTACTGATGACCCTGTAGTGGCTCTACAGATCTGTTCCAGAAAGGTCCTACCAAACAGAGCTGAATTGGCAGCTGTACCCACAGCAAATGGACCATAATGCCCCTTTGGGGGAAGCAAACTGGCCACCTTGGGTGGTTTTAGTCCTTACGTTGGGCATGGATTAATCTGCTTCAGCATGGATTAATTCAGGCCCAACGTCATGTATAAAAGGAATCGCAGATGTTGGCCTGGGCCTGTAGCACAGGCCATGGTGGTGCTTACCCCAGGCTGTTCTTCAGGACTATCCCTGAGGAACAGCCTCGGCTAAGTGCCACCATGGCACATGCAATGGACACCAAAGCGGGCCATCACATTTTATGGCCCGTTTACACTTAGCCCAGTCCAGTTTTGCAGTGCTTCTGGGCAGCCACCGTGGCCTCCTGTTAGGGAGAGGGCAGGCCACTTTGAGCAGTGCAGGGTGGGGTTGTGTGGATGCGTGTCCGTGCGTTACTCCTCCCTCACCCCACCTCTTCCTTGACCTGGGCTGCCATCACACTTCTTTAGCAACCTGGCCAGCTCTGACCTGGAGTGAAAACATGTTTGTTTTCATGTGTGAAAACACACCTTGTAAGCTTTCAGAGTACAAGTTCTAAGCAATGCAGAGAGCTCAGACCACCCTAAATGAACCCATTCTAATCTGTAAGGCCTTCTTCACATCCAGTGTGTGCCATTCTCTTTCCCTAGTGAACTGAGGCTTGGGGTAGAAGGAAGGCAAATTTAATTCCATGTCTATGAAAACAAGAATTAATCTTAGGGCTAAATGCTGGATCAAGCCTTAAGACTACCATGTCCTTATGTAAGATACGCAGCTCCAGATCTGAGGATAGAGCCCCAACTCCAATACCCGTCTAGCTGAGGCTATGACAACTAAAAAAACTGTTTTAAAACAAAAGGGAAACCTGATCATGAGGCTCAAATGGGGATTGCATTTAGAGCCCCGAGAACCATGTTGAGTCACCAAGCAGAGCAGGTTGGCTGCTCTAAGAAACCACTTCACATGAGAGTTCAATGAATTCAAGAGCTGACATCCACACCATAAGAACATAAGTAGTGCTATATCACTACTTATCACACTCGAGAGAGCAGCAGTTTGATGCTTCAAGGTGTTAGCTTTTAGCCCCATCTCTAATTCCACTTGAAGAAAATGGAGTACTTCACAGACAACAGCCTCCACCACATTGTACCCATTGTTGGCACACCAACCAATGAACTTAGCCCATGTCATGCCATTCATTTTATTGGTGTAGTGTCTGCAAGAGGCTCGTAAATTTGTCCAACAGGTTTCCAGACTATCCAATAGCACTTAGTTGTGAGCTTTCAATATCCAGGCGGCCAAACAAAGTTTCTGTGGGTTTGAATGCAAGATTTGGCCCTGAGCTAGCAGGAGTTATGCCAAGAGATGAAGTGGGTCCTTGACTGCCAGACTGATCACATCTAAGGCTGAAATGACAATCAATTTGATTCTTGTGAGAATCTTGTGTGAATCGAGAATTCTTAGCGAGAGCCCAGTTGACCATGTCGAGGCATAACATTAATGTCCCCAAAACTTGCACCAGGAACATCAGAACCAATGTCTCTTCCATGTGCAGATGTTTTAACTCAACAGCTTTGCTTGTTCCTCCTGGGAGAGTGAGACCCTGTCCAGCATAGTGTTCTGCACTAGACCGGAAATGAAAAATCTCTGTAAGTGCTGCTTCTGTCACAAGCAGGGCATTTGCCAAGACTTGCGCATCATAGAAATGTACCGACTTTCCTGCTGTTTTTGCCATTTTCTAATATTTTTTGCACGTTGAACAGTCATGGGCTGGTCCCAAACTCGGTGTCTGCCCTGCACGCACCCCTGGGGGCTGTACAGATGAAAACCTGCTGACTAAGCACCAGGGAAATTCTGGAAATAGCCAAAAGTGCTGTAAAACTGCCATGAAACTGTTGTAAAATCCGGGAAAGTGACAAAAAAGTCACGAAAAGTGACAAAAAAGAATGGCAGAAGCATGAAATCGCTGGAAATTGACAGACACTTGCAAGTTGGTATTTCCCTTTGGAACAAGTACACTTGCTCTCGTTTCATCCCTATTCAGCACAACCCCCACATGTGCTAATGACTAGGATGGCACAAGATGACTCTTCTCCTGATTGACCAGAAAACCATGCGCCTCAAGGCAATGATTGGTCATGCTCAGGTCACTCTCCCCGTACTGTCAATGGTGAATGAACGAGTATGTTGTCAAGGAATGGATACACATGAATCCCCTTCCCTTGGAGGTGAGCTACCAAGACCACCAACAACTTTGTGAATGCTCCGGGAGACCAAATGACAGAGCTCGAAACTGGCAATGCCTTTCTCTGTAAGTGAACAGTAGGAACTTGCTATGAGAGTGGAAAATGGGGATGTAAGGGTAGGCCTCTCTCAGGCTGAAGCTAGGAAGTCCCCCGAGCTGAACAGCACTGATGATAGAACGCAGGGTCTCCATCTTGAACCTTTTGTATTTGACCCTCTTGTTTAGAGATTTGAGATCCAGGACTGCCCTCCCATCCCCATTCTTCTTTGGTAATATGAACAAGACAAATGTGCACTTTTGAGTATCCTGGGGACTCAACATCTTGAGTACCTTGAGGTACATCTTCTATAGCTCCGATATCAGATGTTGTATGGCTGTGAGAGTGGTTTGATGCTTCGCTGGGTCCTTGGATGCAGTGACTGCGTGAAACAATCGCTCAGGGGAGAGGAGAACTCTACTGAGTACCCCCTTGAAATTGTCTCTCTTACCCATGATCAATGGAAGAGGTGGTTCACTAATTGGAGAATAACTGAAGCCTCCCCCCTACCTTGGATGGTGTTAAGGGGAGGGACTGCCAGTCAGGCCAAGGGATGGTTCGTTCTGTGCTGTTGGGCTGGGGCTTCTTGAAGGAGGTCTGGTTGTTGTAAGCACCCAATTTCTGCTGTCCTCTAAATCAATTGGGGTGGTGGTCTCATTGGGGCTGGCAGTCCTTTGACCCCTGAAGTACTGGCGGGGATGAAAGGACTGCTTTGGGGGTCACTGCCGAAGGATTACAAGGAAGTTCTTTCTTTTTATTCTTGAGTGCCTTGTCCATTGTCTCCCCAAACAATTTTCCACCATGGAAGCGGGCTCCTCGCAGCACTGATTTGGAAGAGGCTTCCATGGTCTAAGTCAAACTGAGCAACGGGCCACATCATTGTGTGGTCATTAAGCTGGACAGCACAAAGGGTGGCATCTGAAGCAAAGCTTCTTCAAACTGTTGTTCTTTTCCTTGGTTTCTGCTTTCTCTCCCAGATCTGAGGCCCAGAGAAAAACTGCCCTACAGAAGCTAGAGGCAAAAGCCATGGCTCTCAGGGCTAACCAGGAAGCCTCAAAATGCTTTCTAAGGGTGACCTCTTCCTTCCTGTCTAGGGGATTCTTAGGGAAACCTTTCCCCTCTGCTGGGAGAGGGACTGATTTTGTCAAGTTGGCTCGAGCTGCATCAACCTTGGGCAAACTGATTAGCTCCTTCTGACACTTAAGGATAGAGTAAAACCACAAGACATATTTGTGCAAGTCCTTAGAACATTCCTGTTTCTTTATTTTCTTATACATGGAGATCTTGTACAGATTTTTGTAACGTTCTGAGATCTTGCAAGAATCTTATAAAAATTTAAAACCAGCCTGTGAATGTACAAAATGTCCAACGCAGCCATTCTGCGTATGTGTGGCACTTTTCCAAAATGGTATTGGCAGTGGCAGCACCATTTTGGAAAAGGGCAGCCATTCTGCACATGCGTCAGCACCATTCATGCATGCACAGACTGGCTGTCCTTTTCCAAAAAGGCACCAACACTGCTGGTGCCATGTTGGAAAAGGGCTCATATGCACAAAATAGCTCTGGTGGCCATTTTGTTTTTGTTCTCTGTGAGGTGGCCGCCTCCTCAGCAAACTCACCTCTAAGCCTGCTCCTGCAGAGAAGCAGAGAGAGTGGCAAGGAGTCTCAGGAGGGCAAGATTCTCATTTTTCTCAGCAAGAATCAGGGCAATCCTTGGCTTGTTCTCATTTGCAAGAACAAGTCAAGAACCCTGATTCTTGTTGAGAAAAGCGAGAATCCAAAAAGTCAACTACAACCCTAATGGGATGACCGGAGGAAGAGGACTTCCTGCTCCTTGGAACAGCCAAAGTGACTATGACTTCTGCCCTCCTCAAGTGGTGTCTGGGGAGGGGCCCCATCCAGGTCCTCTCCCTGTCGGAAGCCATCCCTCTAGATTCTGGCCAGATCACTGGGTCCGTGGTAATCACAGACCCTCCAACCTCTTCAAACAGAGTTGATTTTGGTGGGAAGCCGCTTGCCTGTCCAGCTAGAGAAACACTGCTTCTGGGGCCTCCTCATGGGGAACGCTAGGGAGAGCAAAAAGGCCTTTGAGCCTGGTGCCTCAGGGTCAGAATGACTCAACACTACTGTGGGAACCAAGGCTCTGGGCTCTGCTTCACCTCCACAGGAGCTTCTCCTCTGTCCTCTGGTGCCCCATTCCGGGACTGCACAGGCATCCCATCTGTCTGGGTTTTTCCCAGCAGAATCTGTTGGTGAGTGCAGGCTGGCTGGGTATTCGCAGTGGAAGCTCAGTTTCTTCAGGTGGGGAAATGGCATGAAAAAAAGCCACTGGGTGATTAGTGCTGCCTGCTGATACTGATGCCACCTCCACTGACTGCTCAGATTCCCTTCCACATTACTGTGGGGAGCAGGAGGAGCAGCACCCAGAGGGCAGGCTCCCAAAGGGTGGCTAAACCTGGGGAGGAGGAGGGAGCAGAAGGAAGACACACACACACCCCCCAATCCCCTTTGCCACAAGCCAATAGTCTCTAACTCCCGAGGGAGGAAGGGGTGGAGAAGTGGACCCAAAAGCAAGAAAAAAAGAAAAAGGGAAAAATAAAGCTGATGAAGCACAAGGCAGGACCAGACTGGGGAAGCTGGTGTGAGGGCATGCCCCTCCCACTGGCAGAGGCTGTCAATCTCTGGATCCTGCCTACTGCTCAGTGAGGGAGGAACATAACCAGTCAGTCCAGGATGTCTATCCTGCGATGAGAGAGAGAAACATATTTTACACAGGACCTCACCTGTTTTCACAACTGAACTAGAAGACAAGTGTTTTAGAAAAAAAAATTGTTACAGCTTTGCTGGGGAAAAGAGAATAAGGTCTTGTATAAGCACTCTTTTGCAATGATTAAACTAAATCAGAATCTGAATCAATTCAACACTTCTTGTGTGGACGTTTGTATTAATTGTACAGTGCCAGGTACACTGCCGGTACTATATTAATTTATTATTAATAATTATTATTATTAGCAACAGCAAGATGACCATATTTTGCCGCTATTGCTGTTGGAATTACTTATCATTGTTTTTGCATATGTATATGCTATCTTATCTTGTGTCCAAATTTTACTGTATTTCAACGGCTTTAAAGAATACTATTTTAACTTGTGTATTTTGTGTGGACTTAATCATTTTGCCAACGAAATAAACCAATAATTCTCAGATTCTACTGAGAAAGTTTAGCAAAAACATTGTAAAAGAATCATGAACCAACTGCAGACCAATCATATAATCCTGTCAGTGCTTTGCACAAGGACAGTGATTATTAATCATGGCAGTAGCCAGATCCTCAGAACTTGTAAATTCACATAACACCATCAACTTAAATGAAGCAACTGGAGAAACATTAATTGCAATCATTAGTTTGAGATCTGAACCTACGCTTAGCAGACACAACGCTTGCAATGCTGCCTTTGTCCAACCATCAAGCCAAACATCCAGTCAAAGAAATATATGTGTATGTACATAACATGTTTATCCCTGATTAAATAAACAAGGGGCCTCATTCATGCAGTATTGAATAAAGGGTGTCTGCTTGAAGGACATTGGCAGAGAACAGCAAAACAGCATTAGAATGATCTGTTATTAAAATCTAGTACTACATGGACAAGCAAGGCTATACATTCTCATTGGACATCACTGGAAAGCAGTTATTCCAAGCATTCCAATGTATGTTTAGATTTAATACAGCAAAACCCAGTTCTCCAGCTAATGCAATTATTTACTGCTGTTTTCATGCACGTATCAAACATTATGCTCACAGTCTCAAAAGACTTACTAGGGTTTCGTGAATATTTTCCTGTTTTGATTAGAATTTCTGATGTCATTGTATCCACTTGTTTTATTATGATTTGGGGGGACTTTAAATAATAAAAAAATAGATAAGAGAATGCTCTTCCATGCAATTTTATTTTAGATGCAATTTGGTTGTGCATCTTGTAATAAAGGACTCAATCCAACTCCATTTGAAATTGATGAAATTTAAAGGAAACATGGATTGTCCCATGTATTATTGTGGGAAATCTACATTATCAACATCTCATTAAACAACAGTGGAAACAACGACAGCAAAAGAATTTGGTAGGGATTCTTATTGAGAGCCAATATAAATTAAGTACTTCATGTCAATAATGTATTTCATTAATGTTGCTATTGGCTTGTCCTTTCAAGTAATGAATGAAATTGTTCATAGGTATAAGTTGCTGGCTTTACGTCTGCTAATAGGGATGGGAATAAGGCTTTTGAATAGAAAATGTTTATTTAAGATGAGTCCATGGAGTTGAAAAAATGTCAAAATTGTGATTAAAAATAAGAGGCCTTTGAAACACACACAGAAAATAATAATTATAAGGTTTTATGGTATTTGTCAACAACACAAAAAGAATACCCAGTAGCACATATCACTTGTCAGAGAACAGTAAAATAGAGAGGTGTAAAACCAAACAGTTATATGAAGTTATTCCTCAAGTATCAACATAACAAGTGGAAATTTTCAGACTGAGTTCTGGATATCACTTAATGTCTCTTTATATGGTTTATAAATCAAGAAGGACATTTCAAACATAGATGATCAATCATTCGTTAAACACTGGTTAAAAATATACAAAATCCCATTAGAATGCCAGAGGAGTCGTGAGACATTATCCAACATGGATCTTCAGGTTTGGTTTTATGCTGTAAAAGTTAAACATCAGCTCCATGCTAGGTTTAGATGTTAAGAAGCCACAGAAATAAAGATGGTGGACATGTGCTTATTTTAACAGCTTTATTACACCATCTTAAATCAGATTTCATTTGAGGCCTTGTACAATTACAATTCAGCAATATAATGCCATTCCTTTGCCTTGTACTTGGGAGTCAAAATGTTTCTCATTGATTTCAAAATACTAAATGCAGCTTGCAAGTTAAAGTTTAGTTTACATGATATCCTTCCAGAGCTCACTTGCATATTTAAAGAGATTGTGTTACACTCTCACATACTGCAAGGTGAATTCAGATTGCGTGATAGTTTGCACAGAAGTTTGACTCCTGACACTTGTTACGTCTCATATAAAAGCTTTTTAAAAAATATTTTTTCCTGTCTGTAGTTAGGAAATCTCAGAATCTGACTACTCTTGTGATTTGTTGCCTATGTACTTCTGATCATTTATGAGGATTCAATAGGGCTGAAATGAGATAGCATAAATGCAAGTATTTCCAGCGAAATCTCATTTTTTAGGAAGATAGGTCCATTAGCAGCTATTAGCCAGACAGGATCAGGGAACATGACGGGAGCTGGGGGAAAACAACAGGGAATATATCCCCCATTGTGACCTGTTGGGTGATTCTCCCAAGACATCATGATTGACCACTGTTGGAGACAGGATGCTGGGCTAGATGGACCATTGGTCTGACCCAGTATGGCATTTCTTATGTTCTTAATCAGACAAATCAAGAACTTCCCAGTACTCAGGAATGTCTCGATCGAGATTTTAATTCTCAATTTACTGATAATTTACTTACTGGGATCCTGTCACGATGCTTACTGCTTTGCTGTATCATTTACCATTTTGCTGTACCGTTTACTGCTTTGCCGTACCGTTTACTGCTTTGCCGTAAAGTTATAACTCTGATGTAATACTAATGTCAATTGTCACTTAATTTCATTCTTCCTTTTTTGGTCAACAATCAGGAGATGACAGTTTTGATTAGCAAGGCAATCAATTCTGTTTGCCAGGGGCCAATTCAGAATTGCAGGGCATGGGACAATTCTGATTGGTTTCCAGGGGCCAATGGGCATTGCAGTGCCATTCCCTGTCTCTTTTGCTGGTGACTTTGCAGTAGCTGCTAGGGATAAGCACATGCATGACATATAAGTATTCTATCTTTGTGATATATAACATGGAACTTCTATATAGTATTTCTATGTTTCTCAAATTCTCACATTTTGCTAATCTCATCATGGGCATGGCCTCCCCCGTCTCCCATTTTTTTCCATTGGGACAATGTATAGGAATTGCAGATGGGTGGGAATTCTAGCATGGATTGGGCTGTCTGATTCACAATCCTCTTTCTTCACAAATCCATTCTCTCTCTCTGTTTCTGTCTGTCTGGGGCAGCCAGCATTTAGCGATAGCACATGCATGGGTGGCACTGTATGGATTGGGCTGTCTGATTCACAGTTCTCAACCATACTGGCCTCAGAGAAATGTTATACCCTGACTGCACCCCAGTTTGGGTTTCTCTGCTCCTTTTTCTCGGGACCTCTCTATATTTCTCTCTGGGCAGGGCAGTCTGCGTTTGGGGATTGCAGATGGCTGGGTGGCAATCATGCTAGTTTTCTCAGGAAGGAATGAGATAAATAACTAACAGACAAAAACCCAGAAGTAGAACGGTTCCCTCGGTAATGCGGTAACCAGTAAGCAGTACATTAATGGTAAATGGTATGCAGTAAATGGTGTCTGGTCGGTAGGGTAAACCCGTATTTGAGTATCGAGAAATCGCACTTGTGTCAAGAAACAATGGAGAAATCAACCCCATTTCTTGATATCGCAAATTTTCTCACAAGTAGCATTTTAGGCTTAGCTGTTTGCTTCAGTTCTAGGGTGGAATCCTAATTCCACTGAAATCAACAGGACTCTCCCCATTGACTTCAATGGGGTTAGGATTGAACGCTTAACATGCCTTCAGTGTTTGCAAGTTTATATCTAATATCTCTTCAGAACAAATGTTTCATGTGCTTCTATTGGTAGTTTTCCCATGTTGTTATTCTGAAAAATACAGGTGGTAGTTTAATGGACTGTACTATACAAAGGGAGTGGACAGCTTCCATTTCCAACCATACAGCCCAATAGAACAAGCTGCATTTCAGGCTTCCTCGCAAGGCAAGGTAGAGCAAAAACAATTAAAAATGATAGTTATTAAAGTGAGCTATAAATCAAACGTCTTGTCTAAAAAAGATTTGATGTTATGCTAACCAGTGCAGAAGGGGAGGAGGTGGATATCTGCCAGTGTTATGTAAAGTGGTGTCACACTGCTTATTCTTTGAAATGCTTTCACAGGTGTAAGTGATATATTCATTCAGATAAATATAAGCAGGCAAAATTACCCATGGAACATTCTGAAAAACTCTACTTTTGTAGGTTGTGACATACCTGCTTTCCCGTTTTTCCGACTTGTATTCTATGGCTATCATTAAGAGCTTTAGCTTTGCAAAGACCAGTCTGAAGGAAGATAAAAGGTTAAGAGTTAGCCCTTCTTGACAATTAAAATCATACAACATTTATGGCTTTTCCATTATAAATGCAATCAAGAGGCACGCTCATTCAAAAATTGTTTTAGCAAGGTGACAGCATCAACTTAGCTATCATTTTGCTTGGGTGTTTTTTTGTTTTGCAATACTGGAAAAGTGCAAACTATTGCAAATAAAAACTGAGCTTGGTTTCAACTGCAAGTATATTAAGATAATTTTTCAAAACTGTGCTGAACCAAATGATTCCTATTGGGGTGAGTGCACATTTATTTGAAAGTGTAGCTTCCAGAATGCATTCACCTGAATCCAGAGAAAGCTATTAAAAAGTCAGTATTATTTACCAACCATTTTATCAAACAATTAAGGCAGCTATCTTTGTAAGTATAAGGGAAAGTGGTGGTTGCTCCAAATTAGAGCTGAAATGGGTACCCTCCAAAATGGGTATACTCACTGAATATGCACGACACAATTTGCCATTTGTAGATCGAGTAGATAGGCACTACACACATAGGATCAGATGAGTACCTATTTTGGATTTAAAATTTTGTGTGTGTGTGAGAGAATGCCCACTAATTTTATAAGCCAGCTGTTAGAAAGGGGCTTGGGCAAACAAAGGGCAGCATAGAACCTAGGACTCTTGACACAGCTGTCCTGAAGCAGAGCAGCTAAACCGCACCAGAAGGGCCCTTTCAAGGCACTAACTATACATTCTTTATATGACCAATATCCAGTGCTCATCCTCATGACCATGACCAAAGTAGATAGAGACAGATAACAGTTACTCTGGTAGCTTTCCAAGTAGAACTTTGGAAAGGCTGGACGTTTAAGGGTCTTATAGGTAAAGAACCTACATGGAAACATCAGAGAATCCACTACACAGGAGGTATCCCTATATTATTGTTTCCCAAAGTAAACTTATAAATGCGTAGAGTGGATAGGATTGGATTTTAGGTGGATACAAACTTGGCTTTTTTATAACTTCTACCAAATCTGCTACAAACAAATTAAAGAGCAAGGGAGCCAAAACGCACCCTTGACGCACACCTCTTTCTATAGTGAGTGGAGCGCTTGGTATGCTTCCAGGGCCACCTTTAATCCTGGCTAGGTTATTTCCATACAATTGAGTTAAGACAGAACAGAGTTTATCGTTAATGCCCATGTTGTTTAATTTAGCCAAGAGTCTGTCCCGAGGGACAAGATCGAAAGCTTTAGTAAAGTCAATGAAAGCAAGATAGAGCTTTACTTTTCTAATCTTAACATATTTGGAAATTAAGTGCATTATTATATAACAGCAATCGGTAGTAGATCTTTTACTTCTGAATCCAAATTGCTTGTTGGGGATTAAGTATTTTTTCTCCACCCAATTTTGTAGATGTTTCAAAATTTTGGCCGCATGCAGCTTACCGATCACTGAAAGAAGACTTATCGGACGATAACTTGCCGGGTCTGACCGGTCCCCTGTTTTATAAACTGGGACAATCCAGCTAGATCTCCAGGATGCAGGGATCCTGCATCCTTCTGTGACCTTGGAGAATAGTTTGGACAGCACTGAGGCCCACCACTTAGGAGTGACTCTCAAGACCTCAGCACTAATAGAGTCCGGTCCTGGAGACTTATCCAGCTTCAGAGCCATGATTGATTCCTCAATTTCAACCTCTGGAAAAATAAATTCCAAGACCGGAGATTCAACATGTGACTCCGATCTCACCACAAGGTCAGTATTGTCCAAACTTTTCACTCTATATAGGTCTCCGAACAAAGCTTCCCACCTGGAATTCACTATGGGAATATTTGGAGTCCTTTGATTGGGAGCTATCAGCTGGTGCAAAATTTTCCAAAAGGAGCTAACATTTTTAGTTCTAGCCACCACTGCCAACCTAGCTCAAATCCTATTATAATATACAATAGAACCCTAATTGGATATTCGGACCAATAGGGTTTTAAGGAGAAATTATACTCAGCTGCGATTTCAGCTGATTCGATCCGCTGTGTTGGATGGTAGATTTTCAAAAACTCCATACAATCTATGTTATTGTACTTGCTCTAAGCAGGAGATTGAAACTACAGAGCACCAAATGCTATATTGCCCATATTACCATAACTTGAGGGAGGTATGGCTAACACCGTTATGGGAAAAATCAAGAAGGATAAAGGGAGAAAGATCGATCCCTTTTTTAGCCACCCTGACAACAGCTGATGATCTGGTTGCAGTTGCTACATTTGTTGGCTTGGTTGAAAAAAGGAGGAAAGTTATACAAGCAGGCCTTAAAGGTCCTCTGTAAGCTGTTCTCCCTAATCTGATGAATGAAACAATTCCATCTGTGGGTTTTTTTGTTGTTGTTGTTTTTTTGTTTGTTTTTGTTTTGGAGGAATATAACTACTGGTTCGTTGGCTGCTAATTATCCTTGCTTAATTTGTTCATGGGCTGGAAATCTGTGTATTTGAGTTGAAATTGTTTGAAAGCCCTCCAAATTAGGAGAAGGTGTCTGGAGAGCAAATAACCACCAGGAATGGGCCACTGGGGGAGACAAAGCTAGGGCACTTGGAAAGAGATATCTAGTGGGGAGGGGGGGTCCGGTGTAAATGGTTTTTTTCTTTGGTTAAAGATTTTGTGGACTAGGTATACTCTGTGGGATCAGGTTTATCTGTACTCACTTTTATTGTTATGTTTTATCGTCAGCCCAGTATCTTGGACTAATTTAGGTATTAAATCATATGGATGTATTTATCGTTGTAGAACAGAATTGTTGATGACCACTGGTCAAACAATAAAGATTGATTGATTGATTGATTGAGTTGAAATTAGGCTATCTGTAATTGATCTATGGGCAAGCTGATACCGGTCATAACTATGTCTAGGAATATATATATTCCTAGACTATATATATATAGTTTAGTCGTTGTTTCCTGGGGGCTGTATGGTCTGAGGAGTTCCTGGTTGGGGTGAAGTTTAGTGTTAAGGGAAAGTAATTATTTAGTCAACCAGCACTATGCTACGGATCAGGCCAAGTTTGTCTTATTTCAAACTATCAGGGGCCAAGCTCTGCTGCAGTAATCCCGGCAAAAGAGCAAGGCAACCTTATTTTAATTCTATGTATGTATTATTTACAGGTGCTAGGTAACATACTAAGATGAAATACTAAGTTTCCAATTTTATATTGCATTTTGTTTGCTTATAGTGTTTTGTTTTTTGTATCATGTAGTTTTGTCTGGGGCTATGACGAAAGCCAGCCGAAATAAACTTTACTTTACTTTATAAATGTAAGAAAAAACCTTGACCTATCAGTCTCCTGAGCCCTAGTCTACAAAGGGTCCTTCTGGTGTGATTCAGCTGCTCTGCTGTGTTTTCTGACAGCTGTTCCAAGGGTCCTAAGTTCTATACTGCCCTCTACTTGCCCAAGCCCCCATCTAACAGCTGGCTTATAAAATTAGTAGGCATTCACACATACACACAAATCCAAAACAGGTAGGTGAGCACTCATTTCCATTGTGGGTATAGGGTTGAGAACTTGAAAATTCAAATGTTACTTGTGGGTAATAAATTCACTACTCATTTCAGCTCTTCTCTATGTGGAAGGTGTTTGCAAGACTTTTTAAGGACAAACATTCTAATTGAAAATCTGAGTGAGTCACCATTAAGTACTGTGTTACAGGGGTCTTATTTACCACTGCAGCGGCTTTTCATTTGCATCACTCCATTGATTTCAAGATAAACATAAATATTTTCACAATTATAGAAGAAAACATCCCAAAAATGAGAAAGTTCTTTTAACAAAGGTGTGTTTTCATTTCATTTTTATCTTTATCATCATTATATTTTGTGCAAACACTCCTCTCCTATGAATTTGCGTAATCCTGTTCTCATTTTTTTCCTTTTGAATATCTCATTCACAGTGGTATATAGATTATGGAATGCCATCATTTTCTGCATCTATATTTGGCCCCAATTTCTGGTTTGGGCCACAATCCACAGGGTTTCAATGCAGCAACTCCTGAGTAAGTGGTTTGTAGATCATTGCCCATATCTTATAAATATATCAAAAAACTGATGACATCCTTGTATACAAATTATCTTTGATCTATGCAGATTTCAATGAATGTAACGTGCTTGCTATGTATGAGAGAGAAAGAGAGAGATTTTTGGCATCCATTTTAACAACCTGAGAATATTATGCTTGTGATAGCATATCTCAGGAGGCAAAGTATATAATTTATCTTTTAGTATCAAGCAGCATGACTAACTTGTTTTTCACCTGTTACAAAAAAATATTGTGGTAGAGGCGCCAGCTTGTGCAATTCAACAACTGCACAGACACACCGTACAACCCTTTGAAAGCATAAACTGATATGACTAACGCAAGGTATGTCACTAGATACAGAATATGAACAGCAATAGAATAATGCTATTTGTTACAGAAAGGTTTTGTACCAGCAATCCCCCCAAAACCAAGGCAATAAAAAGTCGAATCACATTTTTTTCTGCTTAAAATTATTATGTTGAGATCCACAAAAATTGACTATGACATTATAGGAAGCCTTAATCTTTCTCTCTTTTTAAACTTCCAGCATCATCTGTTAGCTACATGAGTTTGAACACAGATGTTCATGAACAAAGGCTCTTAAGAAGCTGATCCAACTGTTTCTGCCTACGCAGAGGGAAATAAATTGTTCTTACCATTAAATCAGTCCTCTTGACTGATAAAGTTAGTCATTGGCATAAATTAGATGTGGAAACCTGCTGTACAATTTGCACACTAAAATATCCAGCAAATATATACAGCTGTATCTACGTAACTATCCTAGGTGTAAAGCACCTATCGTCATAATACTTAAGCAGTATGCATAAAGATGGAAAATTGGTTTCCAGCTAATGGCCACAATCCCAAACCCCTCCACGTGGAATCTGTTGGAAATGCAAGGACTGTGAGATCATTGCATCCATTTGCCCAATGCAGAGTTTACAGAGGAGTGTGAGTAGCTAATTATCAATAAGCAGGCAGGAAGCATACTTAAGCTTAAGTAGCTTTATTAGGAAAAACATGTAGAATAGGAAAGGCCTACATCTATACTAAGTCCTAAGACTAGATGTGTTCAGGAAGGAGGAAGGAAGCTCTCTGAGACACAAAGAGATGAGAAACCTCCTGGGGGAGGAGACTGACCAATCAGGTCCTGGCAGGAGTAGGACAGATAGGATGGGGGAAGGGTTCCCTGAGCTGTCTGTCTACTCCTGGTGTTTCTAGCAAACAAACAGGATGAGGTGCTTAGGGGGGGATGCAACCAAAGGAATGTATTTCCAACAGAATCTGCATGGGTCCTGCTTGGATTCCGTGTGGCACAATGCATTCCCAAAGGACATGCACGCAGGTTGTGTGCATGTGTGCACACATGAGTTGCACATGGGATCCATGGGGCATGGGATGGGTCCCACCATTCACAGAATATTTCTGTATATAAGGGCAGGTAATCTGGTTTACTACACTCAGTGTATGGGGTAAAAGAAGGGTTGGTGGGTTGGTTTTCTTTCTGGTCTGAAAGGGGATATTTTGCTCTAAAAACTGGTGTATAGATTGATGATACACCCCTGCCCCCATCAAAGCCAGATGTAGCCACAAACATTTCTACTCAGGTCATGTTTGAGCAAGGATCAGAGTTTATCCTCAGGTATATGAGTGTGTCTAACGTTGACTTCCACCCAGTAATTGAAAGGCCAAAGTTGTTTTATGTTCATGTGGATTTTACAGAGTTCAGTTTCACAATGATGCACTCTACACACAAAATTCAAATTGAAATTGATAAACTGATGAAAAGTACTTTCTTTAATTAAATAAAGCCATCACTAATATTCAGGCTGTTTTGCACAAGTTATTGGCATTATTTCTCTTTTAAAAACGAATTGTACTTTGTGTGTATACATTTGGAGGTTAAGGTAGTGATGGATGTTGTTTCTCTTTTCATATCATAAGTAGGCTTTTAATTATTTTTTTAAACAAAGCATAAGTACTACCTGCTCTCTTTTAGAAGTCTGATAGACAGGAATTCCAATGCTAATTTCCTGTTGAAGAATACTGGGTAATTTCAGACGTGACGGGCCGTTTGACTCGTCACACTGAACCCTGGACAGGGATCCATCTCCGATCCCGGTCCGTGATCAAGCCGGCTGTCCTTTAGACGTGCCGGTCTGATCTCTACCGGGCTTCAGGGAGGGGGCAGAGCCGCGCGGCTCAAGGTTGCTCAGCCCCGCCCCCCCATGCTCCCTCGGCCGCCCACCCACAGGGAGATGGGCAGGCGTAGCGGCCAATGAGGCCGCTGCGCCTGATCCTGTATCATGGTTCGGGGAATGTTTCCGGACAGGGGCAAGGTAACCAACATTACTTTTGCACCTTTCTTAATTGTGGCCAATCTAACCACGGTTCTGGACCTGAGGCCGGCCTCAGGTCCAGAACCATGTTTAGCTGTGACCCCCACCAGAGATTCACTGTGGTGAACATCTGATGGCGGTCACACAGACGTTCATGAGATCATTGCCACCACACGGGATCCACTGTGATTCAGCGTGGTGAACAGTGATTTCGTAACATCTGAAAATACCCACTGTCTGAATAGACAATGATCACAGCAATATTCAGAGTAGAAATGATTAGCACCCTGAAAACATATCATGCCCCATTTCCAGTTGTCTTAGAATCTCCCAGTCCATCTCATAAAGGTAATGGTTGGAACTAAAATTCATGACTCAGAGTGCAGCCACATGAGATGCCAAGGACAGGCTATCATGCCTTGGGCAGCCTTAATCTACCGTACGCAGCTGGACCATGGGATGCAGTGCATCGTGTGACTGGCAGCCACCAAACGTCCCCCCCGCCGCATGGTATGGCAAGCAGCTGGTTTCTACGTGATGCATCCTTGGAAAAAGTCCAAGAACATGTTGCGTAGCAGATTTATTCCAAATGGGGTAAGGCTGCAAAAGGCATGGCAGCCCATGTGCCAGGTTGCCTTTTACCCCATCATGAGCTCTGCAGTGGGGCTTTGAGTAGAGGGCACTGTTGCCCATTGCATGCTGCCACGTCACAGCCGAGGGTGGGATTTTGGTCGGGTCAGGGGAGGCGGGCCAGGGCCGGATTCACACTCATATGGCCAGCATCTCAGCCCACCCTAGCCATGGTGGGAGCTTTGACAGAGGCCCATCCAACTACTTGCTACAGGGGAGTGGGGGAGAGGGAGACCATCTGCACAGCTCCCTGTAGTGTGACGGCTGTGCTTGCCTGCCATGGGGCTGCATGGATATCGGGCTCTCCCTGGCATGTGTGGCTGCACCCTATAGCAAGAATAGTGGACTAAATAGAAATATTGCTTTCATATTCTTACACTCCCTGTAATAATATAGGCAGTGTAACATAAGCAGTTCACTGAGTGTTTACCTCATATCGTTTTAACTGTTTGAAAAGAAATGGTCATGAGAAATTTAAATAGCTACCTTCCAGACTAGTCATTAACACCTTATTCAGCTGCAGCTGCTAGGGAGCATGTTTATTAGAACTTGTATCTGTATTTAGGTTTGTTTCACCACTGACCTTCATCCCTGCCTAAAGAGAGGGGGGAGGGAGAGCGCCGGTTGGCCTTTGAAAGTGACAGGGCCCGGCTGGGACCACTGTGGAGCCGGGTTCCATACTGCTCTCTACAGGTGCTGGTCAGTTTCATAAGTGGATTCTCGACCAGAGTGCTTATTGGAGCACTGTGTGGGGGAAGGACTGGCCTGTCTTTGAAACTGACCCCCGGTTGAAGCATTGTGGAGCTGGGCTTGTCAGTTTTTCTGGCTAATGCTCACATTTTGAGGCATTGGGCGCCCAACTGATCCTTGGGTAGCCTGTCTGGTGCCTGAAAATGCAGGCAGTACTTGCAGGTACTAATTTTAGTACCTGATGCAGCTCTATTTAGGAGCCTCTGAACTAAGCCTATTTCATAAGCTTTGTACAAGGAACTGGTCTGTTAACAAAAATCATGTCATTTTTACATCACTGTTCACCAGGTGATTTCAAATTATTCAGAGGTATGTACTCATTAAGCCTAAATAGATACACAGTTGAAATGAGGAGGGAAAGGCAAACCACGAATTCAGACATTGTCTGACATGAGGGGGATAAAAAAACCCCACAAGGAACATAATCTGGGGGAAACAATCAAAAAGTGTGTGTGTACTGAGGAGTCTGAACTATACTCATGCAACAGACCTAGGATTTGACTCCCTGGCCACTTACACCAGTTTAAACCAGGGATGACTCTCAAAGAGGTCAATGGAGCTACAGCAGGGTAAATGAGAGGCAAATCAAGCCATTAGAGAGCTCAATATAATCTATTACGCAAGGTTTAGTTAAGGGAACTCTAGCAGTTCCATGTCAAATTAGAATTTTAACTACTGTCTCAGCTGTGGAGAGACACAAAGATGCCATATTTTCTTGGCAGCTCTTCTGTCGTATTCCCTCCTGACCAATAAAATGAAATACAATTAGCTTTTATATTTTGCAAGTGATGGATGGCTGGGGGTGGGGGGTGAAGATCTCCAGATTTAGTGCATGGAAAATGTTGTTAACGCTTAAAGCCAAAACATTACAATAAGCAACTTATGATTTCCTCAGCACAAGTTGTAGTTCAATAGATGCTTCAGAGATAAACTATTTGAAAATGTTTAAAATATTCTCTCATCAACTATGCAGTGATGAGAGAATATTTTATAGTGTAACCGTTTTAATACCGTTTAGGCCTTCAGTTAAAATTTTCCTTGAAGCTTCTGGAGAGGACCCACAGAGTCTCATTCCTCCCATGTTATTATTACTGAAAACAATGATAATGCCAAGCATCTTTAGCCTTTTAGCCTTATTGGCATCACATGGTCTGATTCGGTTTTCTGACTGAAAACACAACGACATCCTTCTCTAATCTCCAACACTGCAACAGGAAAGAGTGGAAATACTAAAAGGATACTAAAATGTTTGCTAGGAATTAGGGATGGGACTCTGGGTGAAATTCTTATTTCTTCATGATTTTTTGATCTAATTTTGGTTTTGTTTTTTTGGGGGGCGGGTTGCCTTGCCCCCCCTCTCTCTCATTGAAGTCAATGAGAACAAACTGGGGAAAAAATCAATGCCAAAACCCTGAAATGCCAGAACTGAAAAAAGAACCACAATTTCGGTTTATGGTTTAAAATCCAAAACAGTCATTTTTGGGCCTTTTTGGTTTTATCCAAAACCAAAATTCCCACTCCTAGGAACGTCTTAGCAGCTCCCAAGGACTGTTTTGTAGCTAGGAATTACAGAAATTATCAGTCCCTGTCCTTGGCACAGCTAGGCACAGTAGTGAAAGCAGGCTTGTTTAAGAGACAGGAGCAGGAGGCCTATGGGTCTAAACAAAAGACACTGAAATCACTGAGGCTCTTTCTGTTGAATTCAGGGAACTTCAACTCCGATTATTCAGATTCCCATACAAGACCCTTTCTGTGATTGGGGACTGCATCATATGAATCACAGCCCTTCCCTAAGAGCCAGAGAAGCAGTCCCATCAGCCATGCGTAGCCAAACTGGGTCAAGAGCCATGTACAGCTCAAGTGCGGGTCTTAGCTAGTCCTGGACCTCACACTGCCTTAATGGTTCTATGTCTTATTCATTGCACCCGAGTCTCAGCAGCTGAATCACAGCTGTTCCTCAGGATCGCAGTAGCCAGGACTGCAGACCACTAGTGCCATCAGCCTATTCTGAAGCAGCAAAGGTGGAGAGGGGGAAATGTTCAGCCTAGGAGATTCTCCAAAGGAGTGTGACTACAGGTGTGTATCTTGTGGCCCTTACCACATGAGGACCTTGGTACACTGCCCTTGAGATTGGGAGCTTTGGCCACCCCCTACTATATGCTAACCAAATCTAGCTCCTTCTATTAGCCCAGATTTGACTCTCCCATTATTATTCTGACTGCCTGATGAAGAGCTTTGTGAAGCTCAAAATCTGGTACAAATTCCCAGAGAAGTCATGAACAATATTTATCACCTTACCCATTCTGTAGTAAAATTTGTTCTGAGTGTGGTTGCCAAGTAAGAGAGAGACAAAAGCAATGGTGGCAAGTGCTTAAAAGGGAGTGGAGCACCTCCTCTCTCATCACCCAAGGGTGCAACAGGAAGGGAGAAACACATCTACTGCTACTGACATCAGTCCGTCCTGCACAAACTACACTCAGCCAGGGAGACTCATCCTTCCAAGGTCTGAAAGTCTTATGTGGCTCCCAGTGCTTCCTCAGAGGGGGAAGAAGCAAGCAGGCTGCCCTGTCACACAGGCTGTGCCTCCCAACCTCTGTCTGGAGAGTGGGAGAAGAAGCGAGCCTGAAGGCAGCATGCATACACACCGCTGGCTAATGGCGCCAAGTGACACCAGGGAGTTTCTATCCCTGACAGCAATGGGTTCCCTTTAGTCTCTTTTCTCTACTCAGCACTAAGCATACTTGGGAAGGATGTGGTGTTGCAGTGCTCCTCACAGCTTAGTGTGAAGGCATGACAGGGGACAGATTGAAGGCAGTCCCCACATCCCACGGGTTGGGGATGCTGGGAGAAGCGCTCCAGGGACGGAACAGAAAAGTCAATCCTGGACAAGGGACAAAGTAACTAAGATGATAGCTTTCACAGAAAACAATTTCCATTGGTGAGTGTGTGCAAGCTTTTATTTATTATTATTTATTTATTATATATATTTATGAGTCACCCCATATGCCTACGGCATCCCGGGGCGACGTACAACTAAAAACATTCATAAAACTATTTTAAAACATCAACAATATAAAAACATCATTAGAGCAGGAGAAAATATAAAAATAAAATAAGGGCAGGAAAAACCCTATCCCGTCCCCCGTCCCTTCCTCCCCAAAGGCCTGGGCGAACAGCCAGGTTTTACAAGCCCGCCGGAATGTTAAAAGGCTTGGCGCCAGGCGAGTTTCCTCCAGGAGGGAATTCCAAAGACGCGGCCCGGCCCCCGAGAATGCCCTCTCCATCGTGGCCCTCCGCTTAACACGGGGGACCTCCAGGAAGGCACCCCTGACAGACCGAAGGCACCGCTCTGGGGCGTGGAGGGCAAGGCGGTCCCTGAGGTACGAGGGCTTTTGAGGGCTCTTATCTGACGCTGCCTGCTTCATGAAGAGGTCTGTGAAGTTTGAACGCTTTCCAAATCTCACCAATGGAAGCTGGTCCAAAAGAAGATGTCATCCTAACTATTTTGTTCAGTCATAGTGAAGAGTGACAGCCTAGACCTTGAATGGACTAGAGACAGTGCTTGTAAAGAAGCACCACCTTGCTGTTCTGAGACTTGGGAAAAGCTGGTAAAAACTTGCTGTAAAAGTCTGTATATTTCATAGATGGTTGATTTCAGATAGTGTCTGAATTCCTTTTCCTCTACTTTAACCACTTAATTGTGTCTTTTCTGTCATGTTGCAACTGAATAACCAATTCTTACTGTAACAAAAATACTTATGCACCAAATTCAGTGATATACAACACTATACTCTAATTACCACTGTGCTTTAATTAACCTGAATTGAAGAGTGTTATCATTAAACCGTTGGTAAGTTTGAGTTATAGCTTTTCTTTAATTTAATCTAGAAAACACAGATAATTAAGCCTCCAGATAATCAAATGCTTGAGAAGAGCACCAATGTTTTGGGATGTTCCTAAATCTCATTAAATGTTCTTTCTTTATTGATTATTCTACCTCAGCTGTGCCAGTGTATTAAACAAATGATAGCTCCGCATTGAACACATTCTCAGTCATATTGGGGCTTTTTTTTAAGAGCCATATGGAATCTCAGCTGTGGTTGATGATGGGGAATGTGTGGAGATTTTACTCCCAGGAGATTGTTTCATGTGGACAATGCACAATAGAAGGCATGGTTTGATACAATATAGGCCTTTTTAAACTGGCAACGGCTGCAGGGGGATGCGTGTACACAGGCACACAACAATCCTCCTCCCTCCCTCCCCCTCCCAGCCCCACTTACGGAGCAATTGCCGTTTGGGCCAATCGCTCCATGAGTGGGTGATGGGTGGAGGTGGGTGGGCATGCGTGTTTTGCGGGAGCACACACGCCACAACAGTCACAAGGGCAGCACCCACTCATGCCCAAGCAGCAGACCTGTGTAAAAAGGGACATATAGTTTAAAACCACTTCTTGTGATTTTCTGCTTAGTGGGCATTGGGCAATGTTTTCTGTTCAGAATCATAAATGGTGTCAAGGGGTACTAACACTGTATGTTAATAAGCCAGTCACAAATACGCACAAATTATGGGCCAGATTGTGAACCTCATTCCTAATGCTGAACACTTAAGATTCTTTTCACACAGGCGGCACCCACGCATGAACACCCAGAAATCTGGGTATTCATGCATGGGTGCATCTTGTTTGAACCGCGCCGCAGCTGGGTGGGGATGGGGATGCGTGGGCGTGTGTGTGTGCTCCTGCGCACATGCATGCACACCCATCTACACCCGTCCCCCATGCATGAAGGCACCAGACAAAACAGAGGTGCCTCCATACGTGGGTGGATTGGTAGTGTGGAGGGAGGTCAGTGTGCGCTGGTGTGCACCCGTCAGAATGTCCCACCCACCCAGAGCACATGGACCGCAGTGCACACCGACACCCCCCTCCCCCCCCCGCACTGCAGCTCGTGTGAAAAGGGTCACTGTTTCCATCCTTGCCCAACAGTGTACACCTACTTGCACCCTTTTATTGATATTACTTTGGTGGTGCTAATTTACACCTAAAGAAACAAGCATGTAAAACAATGTCATTTTCCTTACAGAACAAGCAACCCCCTCAACATTAGTCCCTCCCACCCTCTTTTATCTTAAATAGAGGAATGCTATCTCCAGTGAATTTAAGTCTGAGAGAGACAGCTTGACATAGTGAATAGAGCACTGGACCGTGACTAGGTAGTTCTTAAAATCTATTTGCAGTTATGTAGCTAATCTTGTGTGTGATCATCATCAAGCCTCTTTATCTCCTTGCACCTATCCTCCTTTGCAGCTTTTGTGTAAACTTTCTAAACTCTTTGGGGCCAGATCTGTTTCACAATGGAGCCTCAATATCAGCTGGGGTCTTTAAATGTCAATGACAAATACTAACAATACATCGCATGCTCTGGGTGGATATGTATATTATTGCCACTTAGTGTACATGTATTTTTCTTAAACAAAGTACTTCCAGACAGCATAACAACTGATAAAAGGCCACTCAGACTTCATTAGAGGTGAGTGTGTTGTGGTCTGTGTTACCATTACACAGTCAATGTCCACATATTAAATGAGGGGGGTGGACCCAGGGACTCCCCCTGGTGAGAGCGGGGGGAGGACCGGGAGGGTTGGGGGGAGGGGGTGGCTCGGTCTCCCCGTGAGAGGGGGAGAGCGAGGGGAAATTGGGAGGTTATGGCCTGTCCCGGCCTCTGGGGGGAGCAGGATGGTCAGGGGGGCAGG
>QEPC01014420.1:3737412-3749167 GCA_003113815.1 Sphenodon punctatus | reverse complement strand
CTCCCCTTCCCAAACCCCTTCCACCCCTCTTCCTAGTACGAACGAGTCCTTGTCCTTCCTCCTTGCCCCCTTGTCCCTCATCCTTGTTATTCCTTGCGCCTTATTCACTCCCTGGACCCACTCCCCGTTTCCCCTTCACGTAAATCCCTGCACTGTGTTTCACCAGGTGTCCGGGAGCGAGTGGTCGACAAGAGTGTGGTTCTTCTCTTCCCTTGCTTACATTCCCTTTTCCGTCTGCGAGTGGTCCCTTCTCTCCGCCCCTATGATGATATGGGTTGCCTTCTATTGACGTAGGAAAGCCCACCCAACAACCTGAGGGGATTACTTGTAACCCAGCGTGTCCTCGGAGAGAAGGGCACGAGCAGCTCCTGGTGTTTGGACAACCTATCTATTTTTCCCCCCCCCCTTCCTAACAGCCTCTTAACAGCAACTGCCGCCACTGTTGAGCCTTCTCTGCTGAACATCATCAACCTCTCCCTCTCTACTGGGTCATTTCCATTGGCTTTCAAACATGCCACCATCTTCCCTATCCTTAAGAAGGCCAATCTTGACCCTTCCGACCCTTCCAGCTATCACCTCATTTTGCTCCTACCCTTCGCTTCCAAGCACCTGGAGTGGACTGACTACACACACCATTTTGATTTCCTCTCTTCAAATTCTTCCATGGTCCCCCTCCAATTGGACTTCTGCCCTCTCCACTCGATTGCAACTGCCCTCACCAAAATCACCAATGACCTTCTCTTAGCTAAGTCTAAAGGTCTCTACTCCATTCTTGTCCTCCTCAAACTCTCTGCCGCCTTTGACACTGCTGACCATGGTCTCCTCCTGGATTTGCTATGCTCCCTAGGTGTCTAGGACTCTAGCCTCGACTGGTTCTCTTTGTATCTCTAGAACTACTCCTTCAGTGTTTCTCTTGCTGGTACCTCCTCTACATTGCTTACCCTCTCTGTGGGAGTTCCCCAAGGCTCTATCCTGGGCCTCCTTCTCTTCTCCCTTTACACTCTCTGGGTGTAAATCCGCAGCTTCCAGTATCACCTGTATGCTGATGATTCACAACTCTCTCTCTCCATTCCCGCACTTTCCCCCACCATTCAGTCTTGTTGGCAGTCTTGGTTATTGGGTGAAGGTAGGGGGCACTGGGTTTGAGGAGGAAGGCGTGGGGGCTGGCTATTAGGGCTGGGTTTAGGAGAAAGGCAGGGGGCACGAGGTTTGGGGGGCTGGGTTTTTTGGGGAAAGCAGGGGTACTAGGTTTGGGGGGAAGGCAGAGGGTCTGGCTATTGGGGCTGGGTTTAGGAGGAAGGCTGGTAGCATCAGATTTTGGGGTGGAATGGGGGTAAGGCTGGGGCACTGGGATTTGGAGGAAACAGGCAGGGCACACCAGTTTTTTTTTGGGAGGGACTGGTGGCTACTGGGGCCAGGCGCTGGGCAGCCTACCTGCTGGACTGGGTTACAGCTGCTCCTCCTTGGCTCCGTTCCTCGCCCGACCCGCCTGCTGCTGACTCAGGGTCAGGATGGCCCTACTCCAGCCGGCCTGCCCGCCTCAATTCTGTGTGAGCAGGGCACCAGGCACAGCCGGGCAAGCCTGGGGGCTGCAAGTACCAACCTGGGCCCCACCACGCCTCCTCCTCTCGCCTGCACATGGGCGGCAAGTCCCCTACAACCTTTGTTTGCCCCCCCACAAGCAGTGCTGCAGTGTGCAGCTGCTGGTGCCTACTTCTCACAGGGAAGCAGTGGTACCTGCGGCTGCACACTGCAGCACTGCTTGTGGGGTGGGGGGGAACATAGGCTGCAGGGGGGCTTGCTGCCCACCCACAGGCAAGAGAGGAGGAGGCGCAGTGGGGCCTGGGCCGGTACTTGCAGCCCCCAGGCTTCCCCGCCTGCTTCTGCAGCCCCCCCATGCAGTGAGTGAGCCCTACAGTCCAACATGGCAGCGAGTCCCCCCCAAAAATATACTTACCTACCTGCAGCAGGCACAAAGGGGAGCGGAACCAGCATGGTCTCTAAGAATTTTACCAGCCCTGCCCCAACTATGACATGGGGGGGGGGGGGACACGGGTCAAGCGTGATGTCAGCCATGACTGACCAATGCGGGGGCTGAAGCCTCCTGAACCCCCCGGTGAATCCACCCAAGAGACGGGTCCCTAAACAGGGATGGGGAAGGTGGAGTACTAGATGTGCAGGGTCCCCCCCCCTCACTGATGCCTGTTTACCTTCCCCCTCTCACTGCTGTCCAGTCTCAGGTCCCATAATGTTGTGCTCCGCTCACCTTGGTGGGCAGCAGCCACACAGTATCATCCCTCCCCTCTTATCCCATGTCTACTTAGGGAGATTTCAGACGAGACGGGGCGGCATTCACCCCATCCCGGAATCACCCAAATGATTCCCTGCTGGGATCACTCCGGAACGTCCAACAGACGTGCTGGCTGATCCCGCCAGAGAATCGGGGATGGGGCGGGGCGGGGCTGTGCGGCGCAACGTGTGGCCGCACGGCCCTGCCCCCCCCCACGCTTCCCCGCCGTCCGCCCTCTGGGGAGATGGGTGGGCGCTGTGGCCAATGCGGCCGCAGCACCCACCCAATTTGACCACGGTCTGGAATCCCGCCGGGGATTCCAGGCCATGGTTGCCGGCCAGACGTTACTTTTTGTTGGTTTCTGCCGGGAATCTCTTTGAGCATGCTTGCAGCAATTGTCCGGCCGGGAGCCCTGGAAGCGTGGTTGAAATTGACCCCATGTGGGAATTGACTGTGGTGAACATCTGACGGCCGCCAAACAGACGTTCAGGGCACTTTGGCCCCATGTGGGTATTGACCGTGGTTCACTGTGATCTCGTAACATCTGAAAATACCCTTAGTTTGCTCAGGAGTCTCTGGTGAGGGACTTTGTCAAAAGTTTTTGAAAATCCAGATATACTATATCAATTGGATCACCTCTATCCAAGTGTATTTTATAATCTCATAAAATTAAGTTAGTGAGGCATGATTTCCCTTTGCTAAAGCCATGCTGGTTTTTATCCATCAAATCATGAGTTTCAATATGCCTAGTAATTCTGTTTTTAACAATGGTCTACACCAGTTTGCCCGGTACTGATGTCAGGCATACTGGTCTGTAGTTTCCAGGGTCACCTCTGGAGCCATTCTTAAAAATGGGCTTACATTTGCTAACTTCCAATCCTCTGGCACAGAGGAGGATTTTAGTGCTAAGTTCCTTATTCCTTATCAGGCCTGGGTGACTTGTTACTGTTTAAATTATCAATATGCAATACGTTCTCTTCTGGTGTGACGCTAACTTCAGATAATTCCTCACCAACAAAAACAGTTTGGTTGTGGGTATCACCCCAACATCGTCTGCAGTAAAAACTTATGCGAATAACTGATTTAGTTTCTCAGCAATGGTCTTGTCATTTTTAATGCCCTCTTTGTTCCCTGATCATCTAGCAGACCAACTGCCTCTCTAGTCCCCCTCTGATATACTGGGGAAAAAAATTGCTATTGGATTTGGAATTCTTAGCAAGTTGTTCCTCAAATTCCTTCTTTGCCTGTCTATCAGGGTTTTACACTTTCTCTGCCAGTGGCCGCCATCCTAACTCTTGTGGTCACTGCCGTGCATGCTCGCATAGTTTACATATGGGCTCTGTGCCGGGGGTGCACGTGATATACACATGCGTACGTGTACGTGTGCTTCATGTGCTGTGCACGCCAGCCTGCGGGGCTTGGGATCAGCTCCACTGTTGGTGCTCATTCCTATTTACCTCATTTGGAGTACTTTTCCATTTTCAGAAGGACAATTTTTTGCCTCTGATAGCTTCCTTAATTTTACCATTTAGCATTGCAGGCATTTGTTTGGGTCTTTTCCTGTTTTGGGTTTGTTTGTTTTTTAAACTTGTGGTATACATTTAATCTGGGTGTCTAAGATTGTCGTTTTCAATATATTCCATGCTTCTTGCAGGCCTTTGAACCTGATGACTTTCCCTTTTTAGTTTCTCCTTAATTAAACTTCCTCATCTTTCCCCAGTAACCCTTCCTAAAGTTAAACACCCTTGTGCTAGACTTATTCGGTAATCTTTCACCTATTAGCATGTTGAATTTAATTAACTTGTGATCACTATTAGCTAGTGGCTCTGCTACTGTTACCCCTTCTGCTAGGCCCTCTGCACCAGTTAGGACAGGATCTAAAATGGCTTCTCCTCTTGTGGGTTCCAAAGCAAGCTGCTCCAGGAAGCAGCCATTTATGATGTCTAGAACTTGGTTTCTGCAACACATCCTAAGGAGACATTCTCCCAGTCAATGTGGGTGTAGTTAAAATCACCCATTATTATTACACTGCTTACTTTTGTAGCCTCACTAATCTCCCTTAGCCTATCTCAGTCCCTGTCTGCATTCTGCTCAGGGGGTCGATAATATAACCCCACTACAATCTGGTAGAAGCATGACATTTCTATCCATAGTGATTCCAGGGGAGTGTCTGTGTCATTTATGTATTTTATCATGCTTGACGCAATGCTGTCTTTAACACACAGGGCTACTCCACCCCTAGTATGATTAACTCTGTCATTTCTATTCATTTTGTATCAAAGTGTCCCATTGATTGTCCTCATTCCACCATGTTTCTGTGATGCCTACGATATCAACCTGAAGCCAAGTGCTCTAATTCCCACATGTTACATTTTAAGCTTCTGGCACAGGCCAGTGTATATGATTCTGCTTCCTGCTGCCACTCCACCTGCTACCCCAGTTTTGAGGAACATGGGGCAGAGATAGCAGGAGCAACGCTGGATCCACTAGCACTTCTCCTGCTTCTGCTGCTTCCTGGGTGGGCGGCGGGAGAGGTGTTCCACCTCACAACTGCTACCCCTTGCCTGCACTGTGGGTATCTTCAACAAGGGTATTCTGTAGCAGCAGTGTAGCCACTACCCACTATGAAACTGGGGGCAGTTTTTGCCACATTTGGCCCCCAGATTGAGTTTCTCCAGCCCCGCTGGTATGACTAAAAATACACACCAAGATTTTAACTGAATGGAAATGACTCCTGTGAGAGTTTTTGACTTCATTTGAGAAAAGGCATCAAGTTTACATGAATATATATCTACTTACTCACAAACTGCAGGGAAGGACAGACCCACAAAGGCACTAGAAAGGTATTCTGTATACATTTCATTAGAAACTCCTTCCAGGTAGTATTTCTGCCACGTATCCTCTTCAATCTAGGAAAAGAAGAACACACATGTAGAGTCTGAATAACAATCTACTTTCTGAAAAAATAAAACCAACTGATTTAGCACAAGTCAATGTTTCACTAATTGGTTAACCCAGTTAATCATTTTGCCAGTTGCTAATGCTAGTTTATTAGGGTTCCATAGAAATCCAATAGTCAAAGCACACAATGTGATGTAATAATTGGAGAACTGTGTATTTCTAGGGATGGGCGAACAGAATGCGGTTCGGATGTTCGGTCATTCGGTTCAAAACCCAAGTTCTGGTTCGATGGTTCGGTTCAGCCGAATTTGGGTTGGCCGAACTTGGCCGAACAGTCAAAAATAGCACTACCGAAATGAAAACGAAACCTAATTTTTGGCCCTGAAAAGACGTTTTTCCTGCCCCAAAACTCATTCGAACTCATCCAAACACGACCAACCTTTTCGGTCATTTGTCCGAACCGAAAATCCCAACAGACCGAGTTCGGGCCAAACTCCGAACATCCAAACTGCGTTCGCCCATCCCTATGTATTTCTGAACTGGCAGGCACAGTGCATAAAGAGCTGGGAGAAGGATGTGCAGAACTAGGCCCCGCCCCCCAAAAGTAATCCTAGATTTCAATTTCTGAAAATTCTCAAGTGAAGCTGTGAAATTTCTTTTTCCAAACATTTTAGGAATGAATTAGCATTACTCAAACACATTTCTGGTTATTTTTCCCAGGACCTACCTCACTTAGGCATCAGAAACATCTGAAAAAATAGGTCAAGAAGAGTGGGGATGAGCTCTAATAACGTTTAATGCTATATTTAAAAGCTCTATACTCTTGGACAAATGAGGAGCAAACCAAAGAGAAAATGGAGTGTACAGCAGCAAAATTCTGTAAGGCAATCTTACAAGGGTGAGTCATGCAAGGAATATTTGTAGGATTCGTAGTTTTCGAGTACAAGGTTCTGGCACAGTGGGAGGGCAAGCCCTGGAGTCTGCTCCTACATGTTAAAGTTGTCCCCTTCATCAGGAGGAAGCACAGAACACAAAAACTGGATAACAAAAAACCACATAACAGAACATCAATCTGGGGAGTAAATCCCCAATAATAAAACCCAGGCCCACTGTCCTGACCTCGCCATGGTGGGTGGCCTTTCCATAACTGCCTGGACTCCAGTAGTGGGGTCCTGAGGAAGAGGTGATGGTCCTGACACCAATCTGGGATTGTTTAATATCTTACAAAAAATTGCTCCTCTCATCCACCATCCAGGTCATGTCTGGGGGGGGGGGCAGGTATCGACTATGAGTCACTAATACCGTCAACGGCCACACCCGCTTCCCTCACCTGGTGTGGAGGTGCCTCACTTTTATTCCTGCCTTCCTTCTTCTTTCTTTAACCTTTCACTTTGCACTGGACCACCACTGAGTTGCAATAAAAAACAAAACTAACTGTTTCTCTAACTCCTCTCCTACCCAGGCTTAGATCTGCCTTTGGTTGCTCAAAATAGCATGCAGAGGGAGAAGGCACTACCAGAAAAGTGATTTCTCCTGCCCCAAGCTGCTCTAGCCAATCTACACCTGGGAAAAAATTTATTCCCAGTCCTTCAGATGTGCTGGTCACATCACTGATGGGAATCAGGGAGGGGGTGGAGTCTGGTCGGTGCAAAGCAGAGCATCGTGCAGCTCTATGCCCTGCCCCCACACTTCCACGGCCACCCACCTCAGGGAGACGGGAAAGCACATCAATCAATGAGGCCACTTCGCCCAACTGCTCCCAGTGGACGGGACCACGATCAGGAATGGGCCAAGGTAACAGAGGTTACTTTTGACCTATTCCTGATCATGGTCTATCTAACCACGATTTCAGCTTTGCGGCCGGCCACAGGGCCAGAACTGTGGTTAGCATTGATCCCTGCCAGATATCCACTGTGATGAACATCTGGCAGGATCAATCAGATGTTACATCGGTCACAGACATTCCATGGTGTTCACTGTGGTTCACCATGGTCTGCCGTGGCCACGTAACGTCTGAAAATACCCCATGGGTCGCCCCTCTTTTTCTAGTTTGGGGCTAGAATCTGTTTATGGCTTGTAGAAATTCTAGGAAGTAACAATTTATACACACACATACTAAGCAGGTGGCATTAGCTAATGCCATTTTCTATACATGACTCTCACATATGCACATGGTTGTAGCACTTAAAAAGTGTGTGTTCTGAAAGAGTCTTCTATGAATGGTAGAAATCACACATGCACAGGTACAAAACTTTCCAACTACTATTACTATTTGCTATAGCTACATATTGGTCTACAAAGGACTATGCTGTGGCTGTGATGGTGGCAAAGAAAGCTTTCTTCTCCCCTATCATAGCAGCTGCAAATTCCCATCCTATGGAGCTATTTTGGATGCTGAATGGCCTGGTCAATCTGGTCTGTCTTAACCATGGACCTGAGTCATCTATTGCTCTCTCTGACACTTTTATTAACTACTTTGTGGACAAAATTGCTCATATTTACAACTTGGGTGCTGCTTATTTCAACTGCAGAGTCAGAGTTTGGGGTTGCGGAAGCTCAGCCTTGTCCCATTTGTTTGGATCAATTTCAGTTAGTGTCACAGAGTCATAAAGCTGGAAGTACTTCAAGGGTCATCTAGTCCAGCCCCTTGCACCACTGCAGGCCCTGCCACATCCCAACCATCCGCACAGAGAAATCCCATTAATAGCTACAGGTAGAGACTGGGACCGATGTCTGAAATAACAGGAAATAATTTTAGAAAAAGAAGGATCCAGATGTCCCAAACAGGCAAGCCACACCCATACTACAGGGGAAGGCAAAAAAACCCTGAGTCAACTGCCAATCTACCCAGAGGGAAAATTCCTTCCCAAACCCAGATATGGTGATCAGTTAGACCCTGAGCATGCATATAGGCCCCACCAGCCAGGCACCTGATATATAATAACCAGGCTTTAGAATGCCCCGACAGTCTCATCTCCCAAAATATTTTCGGAGTCCAGGTGCCTCTGTAGCCGCACAGTCACAGCCTTCTCAATCACCTTCCCTAAGAAAGGCAGATTGGAGACCGGGCGATAATTGACAAGCACTCCAAGATCAAGAGATGGTTTCTTGAGGAGGGGGCAGACCTCAGCACATTTGAGGGAGGCCAGCATCCTCCCCTCCCTAAAGGAGGTGTTAACAATGCCTGTTAATAAAGGCATTTTTAACTGACAGATACAATAAAATTCCTCATAGTGAGAGGATATCTCATTATCTTTTAAGATATATCTTTTAAGATGTCCGTTAAACTCTGAACTTAGGGACATTTGAATTTATTCTCATTGCCCTTTGCCTGGTTTTTTATCTTGGTCACAGTCTGTGCAATTGTATTTTCTTTTAGGATGTAGGATAATGTAGGATTCTAGGATAATGTAATATTTTTATAGTTTGAAATTTTGTTATTTTAATATGTTGTTTTAACTGTTATAATTGCTGGAATCTCTGCCCTTCCGGAGTAGACTCTGGTTAATGAGATGGAGGTGTTTGAGGCTATACAAATGCTGAAAATGGGCAGGCACCAGGGGATGATTTTATCCCCCCAGAGCTATTTAAAGTCATGCCAGAATGGTGGCTTAAGGCTTTGGCTAACTTATTTACTATAATCAACAGTGCTGGTTAGGTCCCACAATCCTGGAAAATAGCAGTGATAGTGCCAATTTTTAAGAAGGGGAATAGATCTGATACAAAAAACTATCGCCCCATTAGCCTGCTTCCCATAATTTCAAAAATTATATTCGAGGATCTTATTAAATAAATTGCAGCACTGGATTTATCTAAACCAAATTATTGCACCAGAACAAATAGGCTTTCTTCCCAACAAGAGCACAGTGGATCTTTTTTTTTTTGTTAGCTCACCTTGTCGAAAAATATAAAGCAAAAGGCTTGGGCCTATATTCAGTTTTTGTGGACTTTTCGTCCGCATTTGACCTGATCAACCGAGAAAAACTGTGGGGAAAATTGATAGGGTTAAATATAGACCGTAGATTCCTGAAGTTAATTAGATCTTTGTATTCCGACACAGGCATGAGGGTCCGTCTCAATAATTTGGGACATCTCTCTAATAAGATCAGTGCCGTGAGAGGCGTTAGGCAAGGGTGCCTTTTGGCACCCTTGCTCTTTAATCTTTATGTTAACGACCTAATTCTGAAGTTGCAGGATGTTGGAGAGTATATGGCTCCTAAACTTGGACAAAGGAGAATTTCCCTAATAATGTATGCGGATGATACAGTACTTCTGTCCACTTCAGGGCTGGGTCTGAGACATCTGCTGGGGGACTTTTCAAAAGAATGTAATTTGCAGAACTTAAAAATTAACTATAAGAAAACAAAAGTCCTGGTGTTTAAACAGAAGTATAAGCAGGAATTCTGGCAGATAGACTCAATACCAATAGAGCAGGTAAAAAACTTTAGCTATCTAGAGGTGGTATTTTCGCACAACGGATCCTGGACCCCACATATTCAATCCTTGAAGAGAAGTATAGTGGGAACAGTGGAAGCAATCAGTACATTTTTTGCAACGAAAGGGGGACAAAGGTTTGTGCCAGCGTTAAAGGTTTTTGAGGCAAAGATAATTGCTAAGATAAGGTATGGGGTTTTGCTATGGGGTCACTCCCCAACCACATTAAGAACTTTGGAACCAATTTTTCACAACTTCCTGAGAAGGTTAGTTCAGGTTCCAAATTCAATACCGGCAGTCTTATTATGGGTATTTTCAGCCGTTACGAGATCACGCTCAACCAAAGTGAACCACGCTCAACCCCGCGGTGGGGCCAAAGGGCCCTGAACATCTGTACGGCGCGCGCCAGATGTTCATCACGCTCAATACCCACATGGGGTCAATTTCAACCACGCTTCCCGGGCTAGCCGGGGGAAGGTCCCGGGAAGCGTGGTCAAACGGACCCCCACCGGGAACCAAGGAAAAGTAACGTCTGGACGCCAATCCCCGGGCGGAACCAAAGGAAACGAGCCCCAGCTGGGGACAAGGCACGCAGCATCGCTGGCGGGCAACCAGCAACAACACAAACACCGGAGGGAGATTTAAAGCGAAATCAGCAGCAAGCAAGCGTGGCGGGATGGAGCGAGGAGGGAGGTGGAAGAGAGCAGAGGCAGAGAAAGCGACACTGGCGGGGCAGGAGGCGGAGGAGGTGGAGGCAGGGGCAGCGATGCAGGTGGAGGGTGCACAGGCGGAGGAGGGGGGCACACGGGTGCACCTGACCAGGGAGGCGGCCCAGGCACAACACCCACAGCTGCTTCCGGGTCGCGACGCCCCGGGGACAGTGGCCAGAACGGGCCTGGAGGAGGCACCCAGGAAAAGGGTAAGGGCAACCAAGGGGAGGGGAACAGGGGGCACGGGAGACCCCTCCTCGGGGGGGCGGGGCGACCCCGGGGGACAGGGAGGGGGGCAGGGCCGCCCCGCGAGGGGGCCCCACCGGCACCCACTCAACCACTCTCCCCCTCCGCTCCCCCCAGACACGGAAAACGGCCCGGGCGGCCGAGCCCCAGGACGATGAGGTGGAGGAGCAGGAGCAGGAGGAGCTGGACCAGGAGGAGGAACAGCAGGGGGGGAGCCGGAGGAAGGTCTACCACAGAGGAGACCCGGGACTTCATCCGGATATGGGGGACCCTCGAGTACCAGCTGGAGCTCGCCATCAACCAGAGGAACAAACATGTCTACAGGGACATTGTGCGCGACATGGAGGCAGCAGGGCACGAGCGCACGGTCTCCCAGTGTCGCTCCAAGGCCGAGGAACTCAAGAGGGGGTACAAGGCCATCCGGGACAACAACAGGCGCTTCGGACACGGGGCCCGCACCGCCCCCTACTACGATGCCCTGGACCGCATCCTTCATATGAAGGGCTCCATTGTCGCCCCACGCCTCGTGGGCAGCGCTGTGGCCCAGGGCAGGGAGCGGGCCGAGGTACCCCCTCCCCTCGCCGCCCGCTTGGTAGAAATGAGCTCCGGGGTCCCCCTCCCCCAGGAGGACCGCCCAGGAACCGCAGAAACCTCCAGGCCCCCACCCCATCAGCAGCCCGGAGAGCTCCCAACACCGAGCCGGCCAATCGGAGTCAGAAGTCTGCACCCTCACCACACTCAGCCAGTGGTCCCTGGGGGAGCACTCCCAGGTCGAGGCGCTGGCCTCTCAGGGCTCCGAGACCGATATCGAGGGTAGGCGCCCCTCCAGGACGGGGGTGGGCCACGACCAGGGGGACAAGGGCAGGGGGTGGTGGGGGGAGGGGGCACCCCAGGCCACGCATCAGCACCCACACGCATGAGACACGGGGGGGCCAGCTGGAGGGCCCACAACCACCCCCATCACCCACTGCCCCCTCTCTCGCCCGCAGGACATGGGGAGCCCCAGGAGCGGCCCCGCGAGACGGAGCAGCCGGCTGCGGAGGAGACCGGAGAACAGGTGCCAGAACCAGGTGAGGCGGATGGGGCGGGAGGGAGGGCACCCCGGGAAGCAGGCCAGGGGGCCCCCAGCCGCCGGGAGGGATGGGAGGGGCCGGGGGTGGGGAGGGCACTGGGC
>QEPC01014420.1:3705425-3732990 GCA_003113815.1 Sphenodon punctatus | reverse complement strand
TCCCCCCTCCCTTCCCGTTTCCCTTGTGTGGGCGTTCCCTTGTGTGCCTTTTGGCTTCGTTTGCCCTCAGTCGGCCATGTCTGTGTCCCGCCCCTGCCCGGTGCCTTGTGGGAGGTTTGCGCCCGGCGGGGGTTCGGCTGCACGTCTGTTGTGCTGCCCCGGTCCGCGATGGTTCGGGCCGGTTCCCGGCCGTGGTCCCGTTCCCGGCACGTCTGTTTGGGTCGCTTTTCCACCCCCGCGCGTGGTTGCGCTGTTCACCCCCCCTGGGGGTTCACTGTGGTGAACCGCCCACCTGTAACGTCTGAAATCACCCTAAGACTTGAGTTAGGGGTTTATTCCCTAAAATATTACCTTTTGGAGACAGTTTTAGTGAACCAGCTAAAAATTAGTTATGCGGCGGATGATGATTTTGTGAAAATCTGTTTAAGGGAAAAACTGGATCATGCACTCCCTGGGTCCCCTTGGTGGGGAAAGATTAAGTGTAGGTGTAGCTTTGATGAACTTGGATTGCCCTATTATTTTTTGAAAGGTTTCCCATTTAAAGAGGCTAAAACCCTGGTGAAAACCAGGATAAAAGATATAGATGGGCAAACCTCCAGGGCATTAGTACCCCTAATAAGGTCATCCCCCTAGTATCAATACCTGATTCCTGGAGGGGAGGGGGCAAATTATATAAAAGATGATCTGCCCTTACAGCATAAATGGGCGTTTTTTGCTCTCCGCTTACAGATCATGCCTTCAGCAGTACTGGAGGGGAGGTTCCAGGGTGTCCCATATTTGGACAGAATTTGTCCCTGTTGTTCCTCTGGTGTCGAGGATCTTACCACTATCTTTTTGTATGTCCCCTGTATTCCCACCTGCGCCGTAGGCTATGGAGCAGGGTGAAAATCCCCTCAAATCTAACTGATGGGCAAAAAATTAAGTTTCTGTTGGCTGACAGAAACCACCAGCTTACAAATATACTGGCATGTTTTGCCCATCAAATGGAAATGACTAGGAAAAGGAAATTGGCTCTGGCAGAATAATCTTGAGCAGATTGGAATGATATCTTGCCCCCTTTCTCCCTCCTTGACAGAATGAGTGGTGTAATGTATAGGGACGAATAATAACCTCTGTAGTTGAATTTAAGTCTCATTGAAGGACTGTATTTAGTTTTATTAATTTTATTATACGTTATAATGTAGGTTTGCATATTTTGTGTAAAAATTTTGTCATGGCTTATAGCCAGCACAATAAAGTTTGATTGATTGATTGTTTATAATTGTGATGGTTGTATGACTAACAATAAACTGAAACAAAGGATAAACAGAACAGGCAAGATCTAACATGCATTACTGGTGCTGCACCATGAGGCCCCTCACACTAATGGAGGATCAGGTATACCTATGTCTCCTCTCATCCCTGAAACTTCCCTTCTTGTGTTTTACTGGCAGATGGGGAGGGAAATGGTGTCGATGAAGCTAGGGAAATTCCATGATTTTTACACCAACAGAGATTACTTCTACATAGCTGTATGAACAAGTCTAAAGTGCTATAGCTGAACAGAGAAACTTCTCAGAAAGATTAACTGCCTATCACTCCATGAAAGGACATGATTAAAATACTGTCCCACTATGTTTAATGACTTGATGAGTATACAGCCAATTATTCCGAGTCTTGTGTGATGGAAAGTCTCATGCCATCAGGTGGCATATGACAGTATATTTTTATGGATATAGCCCTACAGTATGTTAGAGGGTTCTTTAAAACTGTGGTATATATTTTTCTTTTGAACATAATATGTACACACACACACACTATATATATATATATATATATATATATATATATATATATATATATATATATAATATTCTCTCTATGTACATAGTATCTTTGTGAGTATGTAAAGATATAAACACATGCAATTATATTTTACAAAAGTCATGGTAACAATTCATCACCATGATATGTGTGTTAGTATTCACACAATGAAATTAAGGCATTGAAGTCAAGTGTCTTGGGGAAAGGTGCCACAATTGATTTTTCAGCCATTCAGCAATCAATCAAAAGGAGAAAAGCATCCAAAGGCAACAATTTATCTCTGCTTGTCATGTCAAAGTACAGCTATTTTTGAAGAGCACCAAAGCAAGAGGTTCTTGAACAGAGTGCTGGACTTTAAGAGAGTCTTCATTAAAGACTTAAAAAAATTAGAGATAGAAAACACTTAATAGGGCACTGCACAGAGTCTGTCCCCTTGCCGATTCAACATCGTTCCCTCTGCCATATATTACAAGTAATTTTCCAGTCAAGATTTCAACATTTCAAAAATAATGGCGGAAGGCTCATTGCTTGAGAGACAATCTCACATTTTAATAAATGTCACACAATATTTTTTTCCTGAAAATTCAGCCTAAGGTTTTTCCTTCCATTAATTCAGCTCTATTGCTTTTACACTAACTATACCCCATACTATGTGTATAGTTCTACACTAACTGACACTTTCAATACAGACAACACTCGTGTTTGATCATTATTGACCAAATCTTTTGACTTTGAGCTGCAATTCTCAAAGCACTAAATCCGTGCAAAGCCCTACTGACATGAATTAGGCTACATGTCAGTACAGTCTTTCAAGGGCCAGAACTTAAGGTCACAGTCCTCAAACCACCTATGCAAGAGTACTCCTGCAGAAGCCAGTTGAACTATTCTAGAATAAGTAGTTTGAGTATGGTTACTTATGTATCTAAACTTTGGACTTCTAAATTCATATTTAGGCAACTAAATAAAACTGGTACCATTTTCAAAGGCTCATACTTCTTAGGGTGCACCAAAATAATCCAATCCTAATGATAAAATGTTTTATTCTTCTAAACAAAACCTAGAATATTACTCATGGGCACATTAGGAAATGTTCAAACCTCCAAATCATTCATATTTCTTTTGTAATTGTTTTGAGTTCAGGAAATCCCCAATACTAAACCAAGATTGTAAATTACTCTCCTGTACTGCTTATTTTCACTCCAGTGTCAAAGGGTGAAATCCACAATGCCATATCAAGCTGCTGTAGGTACAAGAAAGGGCCGGTCAAAACAAGATACAGCCTAATACATTAAATGCAGAGATCCCACTGGCAGATTTATAAACCCAAGATGCTGGGGTGGCCAAGCTAGCCCTAATTCATTTTTGCCTATTTTGGCCATTTTAACTAGTTTCAAAATCTTGCCTCTTTTTAGTGGCACATATCAGTTGTTAAAAAACAGAATGAGTGCTTCTGGCCCTCTTGATACCAAGTCCTAAACATTCATATCCGTCTATTCATATCCTTCTGATATGAATAGACGGAGCGTGGCTAGTAGTAGGACTTCATATCGTCTTTTGTTAAGAAGGAAAAAGTCCAACTATCAAGTAGCTAAATGGCAACAGTTACTTCAAGCAGCCCAAATTAACAATTCTAGATTATTTTGGTCCCTTATATCTCAAGCAAGGACCTCTCGTCCCCAAGACCCGAACGGTTTGATCCCTGTGTCTAAGTGGCAGTCTCACTATCAGAGGCAGTTTTCTGACCTAAATAGCTCCCCCTGGCCACTTGAACTTAGCCCAATAGATTGTTTTCCAGAATGGTCCCCCGTTGTGTCAGCCAATTTAACTGAACTCGTAGCCAAACTAAAATCTGGTAAGGCTCCTGGTATTGATCTCATCCCCCCGAACCTGCTGAAACACGCGGCTCCTTGGTGGGCTTCTATATTGGCTCCCTTTTTCACAGTGATTAACCAGGCTCAGTTGATTCCAAAACATTGGCTTAAGAGTCTGGTGGTTCCGGTTTTCAAAAAGGGGGACCACGGTGCCCCTTCCAATTATAGGCCAATTAGTCTCTTATCCGTGGTAGGGAAACGTTATGCAAAATACCTTCTTGATAAACTCCAGAAGTGGCTAGAGGATAATGATGTCATCTTTTCGGAACAAGCGGGTTTTAGACCTGGCCAATCTACAGTGGACCATGTTTTGGTCCTTAACCATCTAATCTCTAAGTATGCGCTAAACCACTCTGGTAATTTACTATACTGCTGCTTTGTTGAACTCAAAGCAGCTTTTGATTCTATAGATAGGGAGCGCTTGTGGTTAAAAGTCAGTAGTTCGTCTATTGATGGTCGTCTGCTCTATTTAATAATTAAGTTTCACAGTGATAACACTCTACAGGTTCGTCCCTCTTTAAACCAGCCTCTTACAAACCACATAGCATTAAATTGGGGCATATGGCAGGGTTGTATTCTCGCTCCTTCCTATTCAACTTCTATATGAATGATTTAATTCCCTTTATGGCCATGCATGACACCCACGCCCCCAAATTGGGCAACCGGAGATTGTCCATTCTATTATACGCGGATGAAATTGTTCTGTTATCGTTAACTCAAGTGGGTCTCCGCCAGAGTAGCCAACGCTTTGCTTCTTATTGTGACCAAGAAAATCTGGTCATTAATCATGCCAAGACCAAAGTCCTGGTAGTTGGTCATAAGAGTAAACAGCATAACTGGCAGATGAACAAGTCTCCGATTGAACAAGTTTGTGTTTTTAGATACCTTGGGGTTCTTTTTTCAGCCTCCGGAGGATGGGTATCGCATGCGAACTAAGCTATTCTTCAGGCCCGAAAGACATCCAGCTCAATTGTTAGCTTCTTTCACACCCAGGGCGGGAGATTGGTGGGCCCTGCCCTTCGACTCTTTAAGGTAAAGGTAATAGCTCAACTCCTATACACAGTAGCAGTATGGGGTTTAACTGTTTTGGATAGGTGTGAAGGAATCCAGAACTCTTTTCTGCACGCAATCCTGGGGGTTCCTAGATGTGTTCACCAGGAGGTTTTAAGGGCTGAAACAGCAATGAGACCAATTAGGTCACAAACACAAGTGGCCAAATTTAAATTATGGCTGAAAGTGGTCATTTTTCAACCCGCTCCGAACTAGGAATGGACAAATGCGGTTCGGATGTTCAGAGTTTGGACCGAACTTGGTCTGCTCAGACGTTCGAACCGAATACATTTATAGAGCAAGTAACGATGATCCCTGGTGCTGCTCTGTTGGGGATGAGCTACTTAGACTTGATCTGCCCAGAGAACACTTGCCAATCCTGGGGTTCAAGGGGGCAATGAGATTACTAAAACAAAGGATCTTGGATCAGGAACACCAGATGAAAAACAACTTTTTGTCTTCTCAGAAGGTTGTTCCAGGCTATATCCATTGTGGCCCACAATCTGCTCCCGCACAATATCTAACCAACTGGGTGTCTTGACCCCAGAGGAGGGCCTTTCCCCAATTGCGCCTGAACGTATTTCCCTCTGCAATGCTGGACGGCAGATATCGTAATACACCTAAGGAAAACCAATTGTGTCTATTCTGTGATTCCGCAGTCCCTGCAACTGTAGTCCATATTATCTTGAAATGTCCAGCTTATAATCACCTGAGGGGAAAATATATTCAGATGTTTATTAATAACTTCCCTGTTGGGTTGCCTGATGATATTTATTTGCAGCTCTTGTTGGACAGAAGAGATTCATTATGCTCTAGAGCAGTGGCAGCATTCAGTGCATGCATAGTTTTCTATAAGCAAAAACGGGGGTAGTTTATTTGAACCTGATTGGTTTGTATCATATAAGTGATTTATTGTTCGCATTTTGTATTTTTAACTTGGCTTCCCTTGTTTTGACTTATTTTGTATCATTTTTATGTTTTGCCTTGCTAGGCTTTCTACAATTTTGTATTTATGCTTGTTTTTTAAGCTTGTTTGGATTGTTATGGCCTAATGGCCAACAATAAATTCTTACCTACCTACCTACCCATGTGTGCATCAATGGAAACAAAATAGTTCAGATGATATCTTTTATTGGGCCAACTTCTACTACGCATGATGGAAGTTCTGAAATCAAAGCAACCCATTGGATCAGAATGTCAATTGATGTAAACTGGTGTAGTTCTACTATTCACAGTAGAACTCTGCAAATTTATATTAGTGGAAAGTTTAGTTGAGACTTTGTTAGGAGAGTTGCATTGATACAATAATTAAACAGGCTACGGACCAAAAATCCAGAGTTGAATTTCAAACCAGGCAAAATGTTGTACAGCTATTTATAGCTGGGCTTGTAGTTTAATTTTGAATATTCTTTGTATTATGTTTTAACTTTGTGGCTTAACACCAATTAAGGCAGAGACTGTTGAATCCCCTTTCATGCTAAATCCTTCAAAAGACACAAAGGGAAGAGAAGGATTACAGACTTCCGAAGAATTCCAGTGAGATAACAATTAAAACAAATTGTTGATGGACTGCCAGGTAACTATTTACTTGTCCAGAAGTAATGTAATCAAACAACTGAAAAGAATAATTTGAATACTGGCTATAGTTCCAACTCTTGTCCTCCCGGAGAAATGGACTGCAAAGAATCAAATGAGTTGTCTCTTAAAAAGACATTTCTTTTGTCTTTGCCAAAACTTGAGATGTTCTAGAAAGGTAGCTTAATCCCTACACATCCACAGGGATGTCATCTGGTTCTTTTCCGAACCATACATATATACATATATGTGGGCTTGTCAAATTTTGGTTGGAGGACCCATTTAAAGGCAAATGGATCAAGGCCATTGAGGCCTTCCTGGCAAAGTTGGGTTTTCCCCATAATTATTGGCAGGGAAAAGACCTGGGTGTAGCTGGAAAAGAAATTTTGCTTAGGCTCTCCGATACAGCCAGGCAAGAAGGAATTTCCAAGATTAGGGTTTCTCTCCATATGGCATGCTACCTTTCTGTGATGCCGCAACGGGGACTCATGGCTGCGTAACTAACTTCCCCAGTGTCGCCTAGGGGGGAATTGCTGGTTTTTTGTGCCCATTTTAATGCCCTACTGTCTAGGCTGTTGGAGTGCCGTTTTAGTGCTACTAAGTTTGCAGCCAGGTTATGTCCCTTCAATCATCTTACAGCACAATCAGTGGAACATATTTTGTTTTCTTGTCATTGGGTGATTTCAGACGTTATGGGGCCTGTTGGCCCCGTACCGAAATCACCCAATTCATTCCCCGCCGGGATCACCCCGTCACGCCGTATCAGACATGCAGGGGGGATCCCGGCGGGGAATCTGGGAGGGGGCGGGGCCGCGCGGCGCAACGTGCGGCCGCATGGCCCCGCCCCCTCCATGCACCCCGCCGCCCGCCCTCCAGGGAGACGGGCGGGCGGCGGGGCCAATGAGGCCGCCGCGTCGGGCCGGATTCGCCACGGCCCGGGATCCCGCCGGTGATCCCGGGCCGTGGCGCCAGACCAGACGAGACGCCGGGGTTCACCCCGGTGTGGAATTACATTCAACACGCGGCGGCCGCCGGTCCCTCCGCTTCGGCCACTCGCGTGGTGAATGCAATTCCATGTCGTGCTAACATCTGGGGGGAAACATCAGTTTCCCCCAACAGACGTGCCGAAATCACAGCCACCACGCGGAATTGAGCGTGGTTGACTGTGATCTCATAACGTCTGAAAATACCCATTTATATGACGATTTGCGTAAGGAACATTTGACCCCGTTCCTGTCACAATATCCTGGCAGGACCGAGTATAGCTTGTTGTTGCTGGCACTAACTGATGTAGACCCAGGACTCACCCAGATGGTATCAAAATTCCTTATATTGGTTTTAAATTGCAGACAGCATTTTTTGCAATCTAAGCCTCTTCCAAATGCAATTGAGACGAGCCATGGCACCTAGTTTATTCTTTGTCATTTAGCTTGCTTAGTTTAGCGAGTTCATTTATTTAGCCTAACACTTGGCTGTGCCTTGTTTTAGATGTTGCATGCCTTTGAGCTGTGGGATACTGATTAGTAGGTGTGGGCTGGAGTTTTTACTCTGTAGTATGTAGGCTGATACTGCTAGTTGTTGATATTTACATGCTGAATTTTTATAGTATGTTGTTTCAACACGCTTGGTAAATTTGGTGGGCTGGCAATCTGGGCTCTGAAGCTTTCTTTCTGTGAAGGACACCCTAGACAGCACAACAGACAATGATAATGGCCTCCTCACATCACCATATTGATATGACACAGCTGTTCTAAAGCAGAAACAAAGCATTAAGATTTTGACACATACACAAAAATATCATATCCATTTTTGTACATTATTTATAAGAGTTTCAAAATACTCATAGTTCTGTCCCACCATTTGTATGTATGCGCCCATACCTGCTGTCCTAGTTCTGGTGTTTAATTCAATAGAACAAATCAATCACATTTTAAAATATGATGCCACCATGGGTGACCACGCTTTACTGCACGTGGCCACCCGTAGTGGCATCATGTGTGATTCTGCCCTCTACATGTTACCGTGGGCAGGATCCAAGCTCTCCCAGGACCATGGCAGGATTTAGCCCATGCTGTAAACTGGGCTTCCCACGAGCTCACATCGCGAGATAAGTCCAGCCACGGTCCGGGGAAGACATCCCCGACAAGGGTAGAGCGGGCCATCACATGTGATAGCCCGCTCTACCGCACTCTGGTTTGGGGTTGGAAATTTTCCAGCTGGGCATGGCAGCCTTATAGGCCACCGTACCCACCCATCAGGGAGGAGGGCGAGCTGCATGCAGCAGAGCAGGGGGTGGGGATGTGCAGACCATGTCTGCACGTCGCCCTGCACTCTCCCCAGTTTGGGCCGCTTGCACATCTGTTCAGCAGCCGGGCCGGATCATACCCGGGGTGAGGGCTCTCACCCCAGGCAGGATCAAAGCGTGGCGGCGCATAGCACCATCATTAGAAAACATCCATGGATGGTCATATTTTCTATTGCCAGTATTCAAATGTGGAGGCAAAATTAATCCTTCAGAAACAACACTGAATTTGGCCCAAATAAATCAGCATGCTACTAATAAGCCTTGTTCATATACTGTAGGTAAGGGTCGATCATAAGCCCCACAGATATGTGCACACACACCCTTGTTACAGGGACTGTAGTGTGTGCACAAACTGTGCAGGAACCACGCGGAACTCACACAAGCATAAGTCACTTGTGCGGGGATTGTGAATTGCACCCAAAGTATCAAACTGTATCAAACTAGGCAGAATGATGTTTACATAGTTAATTAACTTTACTAATTGAAGTTAACTATAAATGCTTGTGTGCACGCATTGAGGAGATTTCCTCAAGGGAGGAGAGCAGGGAAGGAGGACAGGAGAGAAGGAGGGGGAGGAGGGAGAGGGGAGGAGTGGGAAGCGATGTCGAGGCGGATCTTGTCTATCTTAGAGGTGAAGAAGGAAGCAAGAGCAGAAAGGGAAGAGGGAGGATGAGGACAGGGGGGCTTGAGGAGGTGGAGTTAAAGGTGGAGAACAGGCGGCGAGGGTCCTGAGAACAGGACTCAATGCGGGAGGCATAGTAATTCTGTCTAGCGAGGGAGACAGCAGAAGTAAGGGAGGAGAGACAGAATTTGAAGTGAAGGAAGTCAGCATGAGAGTGGGATTTGCACCAAAAGCGTTAAGCAGCACGGGTGCAGGAGCAGAGGTGGCGGATACTGGGGGTGATCCAAGGACGGGGGTTGTGGGAGCGGGCAGGGCAGGAGGAGAGGGGGGAAGGGAGTCAAGGGTGGTGGAGAGAGAAACACTGAAAGCAGAAATGGCAGTCAGGGGCGGATTTAGGTTTCATTTCAGTTTTGTACCCTTCCCTGTGTTGTTTGTTGTGAACTGTCTGTGTTTTCCCCCCCCATCCCTGTGTGTATATATATCTAGATATAGATATTAGATAGTTACTATAGATTAGATAGTTGTAGGAGTTAGCTTAGTTATAGAGATCGATATAGTGTGTAGTGTTTCAGTTTTAATATTTTATAGTGTGTTTGTAGGACTAGGCCTTTGTAGATATTAGATAACATTCCATTTAGTTCCATAGGTTTTAGAATTGTTAATAGCAGTTGGAGTTAGTGTAGATATATATAATATTAGATTACAATTTTGAATAAATAAATAAAAAAAATATAAAATCTTCCTCTGCATTCTTTGGGTGGGAGAAATGGAGAAGGGAAGCAGGAGAGGCCGGTCTGCTGCCTGTAAGGCAGGCAATGGGGCACACGGCAGAGGTGGCAGGGGCCGTGTCAGAGGAGTGGCAGTCATTAGCAGCAGCCCGAGCCCATCACAACGCCCCAAACTTCACAGGCCTGATTTTGGCAGACAGGCTTCAGAGGCTCCCAGCAGTGGCACTAGGGGTGTGGTTCGGCGTCGCCTCCTGCCAGCGTCGTCCACTGCCATGCAGGACACTGGAAGGCCTGCAGTCCAGGAGGCTGCAGCTGTCTCTGCTGCGACTGCAGGAGCAGGTGCTTCAGGGTCGGTGTTCCTCCACGGCCACCAATGTCCCCGACCCCCATTACTGAGGTGATCCCCAGCAGTCCAGGGCTGGTGGATCCCACCCCGGCTGCTAGAGGCAGAGCCCGATCCCCGGGCAATGGCAGCAGGAAGAAGAGCAGCAGTAGCAGCAGCAGCTATAGGGGGCACAGGGATAGTGGCAGCAGCATGGGCAGTCGCTCAGCCTCAGGGTCCCAGTACTCCCCTTTGCAGGACCTATCTCAGATTGGGGACAGCGAGGCAGACACTAGTCCTGTGAAGGAGATGTCTGGTGCTGAGGTGATGGCTGTCCCTGTGAGAGCTATGTTGCCACCATGTTCTGCCCCTCCCATTAGCGCTGTCAGTGGTGCATCACCCGGTGTGGGCCAGAAGGCAGGAGGAGTCAAAAAATCCTCTTGGCGCATTTTAAGTTGGTGCGGGCGGATGAACCCAGGGAAGTACAGTGCATTTTGTGCCAGAAGGTGGTGAAGCATGGGTAGGTGCTCACCAACCTTGGCACAACTGCCATGGCGAGGTACCTCAAGGCATGCCACAGTGCTGTGCTGCTAAGTGGGGTGGCAGGGGGAGTGGACACCAGCATGCTCCCGACTGCAGCGGCCAGTCATCCGCCTCCATCAGCGGCCAAGCATCCTTGAGCAGCTACCTCTAGCAGCAGGAGTGCCAGTATTGCTGCTAGGGGGGCGCAGCAGCAGCAGCAGCATCAGTGCATCATGGAGGAGCTGGAGTGGGGGCAGCTGCTAAGTCCATCAGCAGCTGCAGGATGTGGAGGGCGGCGTGGCTTTAACTGAAAGCCACACGCATGTTAGGGGAAATGATCGCGCTTGATGAGCAGCCCTTCTTGGTGGTCGGGAACATGGTGTTTAGGTGCCCGATTGGCTTCGTGTCCCCCCAGTTTAAGTTGCCCTCGTGCACCATCCTGAGTCGGCAGGTGGTGCCAGGCTTGTACCGGGCTTTAAAGGAACGGGTGAGGGAGCAGCTGGCAGGGGCTGGGGGTGCCAGCGTCCACTTCACCACAGACCTGTGGATGAGCAGAAACACACTGCATGCCTACCTGGCAGTGACGACGCACTGGTGGCAGGACCCGGAGTAAGCATTTGGGAGTGGCAGGACGGGTCCTGAAGAAGGATATAGGTGGGCCCTGCTTCAGGCGGAAGTAATGGACGGCTCCCACATGTCTCAGAACATCGAGGCAGCCCTGACTGCCATGGTGAGGGAGTGGGTTATGCCAAGCATGCCCTTCACCAAGGGTGCATGTTGATGCACAACACAGCCAACATATTGAGAACAGTCTGCGAGGGGGGCTTCACCAGCATCCCTTACACTGCACACACCCTTCACCTGGTGGTCGGGGATGCTCTGGGCTTGGGAAGAAGGGGATTCGGGCAGGCACCCTTAGCTCCCTGATCAAGTGGGGGAGGAAGCTGGCCGGTTTCTTTAACCGGAGCGTGAGGGGCAGCGACCTCCTCTAGGCAAAGCAGGCAGAGCAAGGCACCCCAGTGCACCAGCTGGTGCAGAATGTATCCACCCGGTGGAATTCGATGTTCCTGATTCTCAAGTGGCTTCTTGAGCAGAATGCTGCTTTGCATCAGGTTCAACTGGTAACGGACAGCGGGGCATTTCCAGGGCACAATGGGGTGGAATGGGAGAACATGGGTCATGTAGTCTTTGTTCTCAGACCGTTCCTGGCTGTAACAGAGACCATCAGCTCCTCCGTGGCCACCATCAGCCAGGTGACCCCTCTGGTCCAGAGTCTCCAGAGGAGGCTGGATGAGATTCTCCAGGGACAGGATTGTGGCCCTCAGGGTAAGTAGCTGGCGGATGAGGAGTTTGCCCCTGTGCAGCAGCTGAAGGCAGGGTTGAAGGCACGGTTTGATGAGCTCCTGAAGCAGGAGGAATATGTGTTGGCAACCATGCTGGACCGCAGGGTCAAGGGCAGCGTGGCACACCAGACACTGCTCTATGGCCACTGGAAGGGTGAGCTGGTGGAGAGGGTCCAGCAGCCAGAGAGGGAGGGCTCTGGAGAGTGCACGGCAGCAGCAGCAGGATGACCCTGGGAATGGTGGGAGTGGGAGAAGCCACACCTTTCAGCCGGAGGGGTCTATCCCTGCCGCCAGCCCTAGCAGTAGCAGCACCAGCAGCAGGCTGAGAAGCAGCAGCACCCCTATTTCTTCTAGATGACGTGGATGACGTGGATGGACAGCCCTCCCTGCCTGTAACGTAGGCCCCAGAACCCTGATGGTGAGTCCCAGAACTGGAGTGGCTGGCTGTTTCTTGATGTGGTGGAATGGCAGCTCCCCGTGAGCGGAATGATGGCCCCAGAACACTGATGGTGGGTCTTGGGACTAGAGTGGCAACTTTTGGATGATGTGGATGGACAGCCCTCCCTGCCTGTAATGTAGGCCCCAGAACCCTGAGGGTGGGTCCTGGGGCTGGAGTGGCTGCTTCTTGATGCCGTGGAATGACAGCTCCCGTTAGCAGAATGATGGCACTAGAACCCTGATGGTGGGTCCTGGAACTAGAGTGGCAGCTTTTTGATGTGGATGGACAGCCCTCCCAGCCTGTAACGTAGGCCTAAGAACCCTGAGGGTGGGTCCTGGGGCTGGAGTGGCTGACTGTTTCTTGATGCGGTGGAATGACGGCTCCAGAACCCTGATGGTGGGTCCTGGGACTAGAGTGATAGTTTCTGGATGATGTGTATGGACAGTCCTCCCTGCCTGTAACATAGGCCCTAGAACCCTGGGGCTGGAGTGGCTGCTTCTTGATGCCGTGGAATGACAGTTCCCAGTGAGAGGAATGACAGCCCCAGAATAGTTTGTAGTAATGTACTATTGTAAATTTTCTAAATGTGTAATGTTGATTAGTTGAATTGTTTCTTTGAGATATTTGGAAGTCTGTTATTTTCTAAATTTGTAATGTTGCATTAGTTGAATTGTTTCTTTGAGATATTTGGAAGTCTGTTATTCTTTGTAAAAAATTGTTATGGCTTCAGCTTCAACAATAAATTATGGTTATGGTTATGGAGACAGCCCCAGAATCCTGATCGTGGGTCCTGGGATAGGACAGGAGTGGCAGCTTCTGGATGAAGTGGAACGACAGCCATCCCTGCCTGTAACGTAGGCCCCAGAACCCTAAGGATGGGTCCTGGAGCTGGAGTGGCTTCTTGATGCCGGGTATAACACCTACATCTATCTAATCTAATCTAAATAAATAAAACTGCAGTTAAATGTGTGGAAATGGGTGAAATAGGAGGAGGATGGCAATGGATTGGGAGGAACACAAACTGCTGGGAGAGGGAGAGTTCTGAAAACGCTTGCATCGGTGGAGCAGCAGCAGAGGCCCGGCCAGGGCTTGGTGGCTGGCACCCCTACTTGGTTGGGCGTTGCAGGCTGGCTAGCATTGGTGGAGCAGTGGCAGAGGCTCGACAAGGGCTTGGTGGCTGAAACCCCTACTCAGCTGGGCATTGCAGGCATCGGTGCCACGCATCGGTGGAGCAGCAGCAGAGGTCCAGCCAGGGCTTGGTGGCTGGCAGACATTGGATTGCCAGGGTACAGAACCCATGGCGCAGACAGCAGAGTCAGAATTGGGAAAAGCAGCAGACATTGGATTGCCGGGGCACAGAACCCATGGCACAGACAGCAGACGCCGCATTGGCAGCAGTGGCAGACATTGGATTGTCTGGTCTCAGAACCCGTGGCACAGCAGAGGCGGCATTGGCAGCAGCAGCAGACATTGGATTGCCGGGGCACAGAACCCATGGCACAGACAGCAGACGCAGCATTGGCAGCAGCGGCGGACATTGGATTGAACAGCTTTATCACCTAATCTGATCAGTTTCCTGACTGCTGCTGCTACTGCAGCACTGCTAGGATGGAGGCAGAGGCAGGTGAGGGATGGGGCGGTAGACACAGGTGAGGGATGGGGACCGGAGCTAGGGAGGGGAGACAGAAGAAGTTATTTGGGGGAGAAGCTGGCTGCAGCCTGCCGTACAGCCAGGCAAGTGCAGGGCCCCGGCTGGCCGCGGTGCCATGTGCAGCTGCACATGTGGCACATGCTTGGTGCTGGCCCTGCTGGTCACCATTGAAAACAGCGGTGCTGGGAGGCTCTTGCATTCTTTAGAAAACTGGATTTGTAAAACCCTGATATCAAAGTTTTACAAATCTGGTTTTCTAAAGAATGTGCGAGCCATCCAATGCCACTGTTTCCAATGGTGGCCGGGCAACTTCTGGTGCAGGAAGGAGTGTCTAAATGCCATCCGTGCAAGGTTTCTAAAAGCAGATTTTTAAAATCTGCTAGACTGTGGCATGTCTAAAAACGGGCTGAGCCTAATTAGGTCACTGGGAAGCTACAGCTGAATCAAGCCTCATCAGCTTTATAAGGGCTCGAGAACTCTTAAAGAGGGAGAGAGGGGTGGAAGTGTTGTTGGGAGCATGGAAACTGCCCAAAGGAGCTGGGACATGGATTCTAAGCTTGGGTAAACCCAAGCAGAGATGGAGACATCGCTAGAGAGGCTTGGGCTCAGGTGGGATTGTTCCTATACATTCCTTACCTGGGTAATCTTGTGAGCTGTGTGGAGATCTCTGAGAGACTCAGGTTTGTATGAAGAAGCCCTCTCTGGAGGATTGGGATGGCTATTGGGAAAGCTTGGAGGCCAGACTTTAAATTTGGATAAAAGCATAATGCTCACTGGGACACAAATAGTGTGTGTTTGGGGTGTGGCAGGTGTTTGAAGCTAACTCCCCACAAACTTGGCATGCCCCCCAGGGAGGAGTGACTCCTCCCTGCCCTTCTCACCAGAGTGTAGTTTCTTGATGTATACTAGAGCTAAGAGGTCTGTTGCTGGAGAGTCAGTTGAAGGCTGGCAGGGGTTTTCTGTAAGCAAAAACTGGTTTGTCCCCATTAGCTAGTTTAAGGGAGCTGTCGTTACAAAGGATGTTTTAACTCTGTGGTATATGGTACAATGGTATAATTCTAATAACCTCAGAATTATATTCCAATCCAGAGACAGAGTATGGTTGCCATGTTGGTCCCAAGTGAGAGAGACAAAATGGTTTGAATGATATCTTTTATTGGACCAACTGTTGTTAGGAACGACACCATCCCCTTCCCAAAACCAGAGGCCTTCCCCTCTCGGCAGCACCCTACAAGACACAAGTCAAAGGGTGCAGGGGAACAGAAGGGGAAAAGTGAAAAGAAAGAATATGCCCCATGCAAAAACGGTCTGGTCGGAAGGAATAAGAATAAAACAAGGGAAGCTCATGGGTAAACAATGGAGCAGTCAAAAACAGGTGGCCTCCCTCTTTTGAGATGAGCCCTCCACGGCCACCCAAAGCGCTGAGCAAGCAATAGATGATTGTTAGGCTGATCGCTCCACGCCCGTTTAAAAGTAGCCTTCTTTCCCGTCTACAGAAACTCCCTTTTGCCCTCTCGTTCATCCTGCCATGGCCCTCATTGAAAGTCTCCAAAGCTTTGTTTCCCTCAACACATCATGCAAAGGTTTCTTTTTCAGCCCTAGCATTCCTAAGCGCCTCTGGGACACCTTTTGTGCACAAAGTGCTTTTGAGACCCCTTGCCCCGCCTCTCCAAAACCTATAACTGCCCTTGCCCCCATGAGAAAATCGGGTCATTCCTGAACACAAACACAAGCAGGTTACTTTGCGCATGCTTGCCTCAAGGATCTTTCCTAGATCATTACCCCCTTTTGGTCTGTCCAGGCTTCTCCCCCCACCCCCTCTGAATGACGCTGGATCTACAGGGTTACCTGTCCCTTTTCAACAGGATTGGATAGGTAATATTGCTCATTTCCCCCCTTTCCTCCTCTCGCAACGTCCACTTACACCAGAGTAACCAGACTGGAGGGTTTTGCTTGTAAATTACTGTGTGTGTGTGTGTCAACTGTGCTTGGTGGGAGGGTATAGAAACTTATTTGTATCATCCTAATTGGCCTGTGGGTGAACTGTTTATGTATTGTACTTAGTCCTTTGTCAATAAACCTTCCTTATTTGTATCTGAGTATCCCCTTTCTGTGTTGGGGTGTGGGAGGGAAATTCCAGCCAGCTGGCAGTGCATCATGTCCTCAAACTGATCCCACTGGACACACATGGACCCTTTGAATAAATTCAGCTAATTCCCCCTAAATTTATGAGGTCATTTGGATATTGGGGTACCAGGCACCAATATTCACTCGTGGAGTGGGTCCGTGTCCTAACAATTGGTGGAGAATGAAGTCAATCACGTGGTAACATACTCAGGACACACGTGGGAACCCACGGAGACATAGTGTGTAACTGCAGCTGCCCGGAATTGTACACGATTTAAATTGTGAATTTGTTCCTGAAGAGTTAGCTCAGAGAACTAGGAATTGTCTTGGAACCATAGAATTGGTCTTGAGATTTTGGAGAATAGATCTTAGGGAATATAGCGTTAGCCCCGAGGTTTGGGAGGGTTGTCTTATTTGTACCTGAAGACTATAGTGTTAGCTCAGGGAACTAGGAATTGTCTTGGCACCATAGAATTGGTCTCGAGATTTCAGAGAATAGATCTTGGGGACTATAGAGTTAGCCCCGAAGTTTGGGAGGGTTCTCTGAGAGCCACAGAGTTGGTTCTGAGATGTGTGCCCACATCTGATTATATTATATTATTATATTAAACAGTTTATGCCGCCCCCTCCTGCCTCAGGCATCTTGGGGCGGCTCACAGCATATTAAAAACATTTTAAAACATTAAAACAAACAATAATAATTCAATTAAAAAAACAATATAAAACCCCATCCCCCCCTATCCTACCCTACCCTACCCTAACCAAACCCACCCACCCCATCTCCCTCAGGAAAGACCTGGCAGAACAACGAGGTCTTACATTGTCTGCGGAAAGAGGGGAGGCTGGCATCCAAGCGGATCTCCGACGGGAGGGAGTTCCACAGTCGCAGCGCAGCCATGGAGAACACCCTCCTCATAGTGGACACCCAGGAAACCCAGGGGATCTCGAGGAGAGCGCCCCCAGTCGACCACAGGGGTTGCTGCAGAACCCGGACGGTGAGGTGTCTTGGAGATAGGTGGGGCCCATTTGAGGATTTGAGCTATCTTGGGATTGCGCTGGCAGTCTTGGGATCTTATGAAATAGAGAATAGATTTGGGAAGTTCGTTTTGGGACTATAGTGGTAATCCAGGGACATTTGAGAATAGGTTTGAGTTATCTTGGAACTGCATTTGGTAGTTCTGGGATATTTTGAGAATAGTTTGCGTTGTCTTCGGACTGCATTTGGTAGTTTGGGGACCTGTTGGAATAATTTTGAGGAACTGCAACGTAACACAGGGATCAGAGCAGGGATAACATTTAGCAATGGCAAACCTCTAGTAGTGTAGCAGTAGATGGTTTGCTCCACAAGGAGAGTGGGGTGTCAAAACTAGAAAGATGGATAGCAAAGAAAGGAAAAAGCCTATGGCAGCCGGGATATTTTAAAACCAAGGACCCGGTCACCTTTGTATGTGAGGCTTATGCAGAATACTACCACAAGTTTAATCCCAAAGGAAGTAAAAAGGAAGTTTGTGCCACTTGGGCACTATGGTATGCCTGCTGTGATATTCAGGAGATGATGAAGGAAGCATAAGGTGCCGCTGATAAGATCAGACAGCAGCGGGAAGGGGAGTGTGCAAGGACAAAAGGAGAAATGTGTAGAAAAGGACAAGGAGGAATGTGAATTTATAGCAGAAAAACTGAGATTGACAAATTCCCTTAGGAGAACCCAAGAAGGGAGTGACATAGAAATAGCTCGGATCAAACAAGCAGAACAGGAGCAGAAACCAAAGCCCAGTTAGAAGAAGCCAGGTCAGCAGCCCACTTCTTAGCCAACCAAAATCGAGTTGCTAAGAACACGGTTAGTCATGAACTTTGTGAGCAGGCCATCCAGAGACTTAGGGGAGAACTCAGTGTGCACCGAGATCTAGTGGCCACTGTGCGCACTGAAAACTACCCGGAGTTGGAATCCAATTTTTCCCCCTCTGGAGCAGTCCAAATACCCTAGATGCCATCCCAGAGCCTCCTTTTAACCCGGCATGGCAAGACACAGTACCCCTTGCCCCTATTGTGATCCAAGATCACCAAGGGGGAAGGGGCGGCAGGCTTATGAGGAGATTAGGGAGATGATCAGATGGTCCCCGACCCAGGCAAAAGCTATAGCAGAACAGCTAGGTCCCCTAGAACGTGATACAGTAATAGCATGGATGGCCAGAATGTGGCAAATGTACTGAATCACAGATGGAGTGGATTTAACACAGCTGGCTCGGGCAAGTGCCTCCCTCGTGGAGGTTCAAACATTAGAAGCTGGGCTTAGTATGGCTGACCTCCATGGCGCTAATTGCAGTGAATGGATGAGGGCGGTGTTGAGAGTTATGATTCCCGGGCAGAGTTCCCAGAGGTTGTTCCTATTAGAATCCCAGACTCTGGGCGAGTAACCAGAGGCTTACGTGACCAGGAAGAAACTCTTGGGAGCTATAGTTGGAGTAGTAGTGCCAATTCAGAGGAATGGGCATCAGGTCATGCAATACGATAATAGGGTATTTATTAAGACAGTTTATGCAGAATTGACTTCACAGACTAGATTGGCGTTGGGAGGAATAGATATAAACCAGACCACATGGGAGGAATTGTCAGCAGGTATCCAACAGGTAGCAGATATTATGAGGGACATGGGAGGACCTAAGCGGGCAGCTCGGAAACCACAGCTAGAGCCAGTCCAAGCAGTTACCTTTGTTAATAATGGCCCCCACTCATCCGCTCCCCCAGAACAGATCCCAAGCCTCCCGGCTAGACCCAACCTCCAAAGCAATCAGCGGAATGGACCCAATAATCAGTTCTCACCATGGGCCCCCGCAAACCAAGAGGGAGCAGTCTCCCTCCGCTCCTTATGGAATTAATTAAGAGCTGCTGGGGTAGATATGAGACAGTATCACCTGCAGCCCACCCATGTTTTAACTGAAGTCTTAGCTGAGCTCCAGACATTACAGGCGCAGAGCTCCCAAGGTGGACCAGTAGCCGCAGTCAGGTTCCCAGATTTGAACTTCACTTCCTGGACACTGGAACAAGAGCAGGTACTCCATGAAGTGGACAGTATCTGCTAGGGAGCCCCGATTCCCGCAGGCCTCCCTCAGATTGTTGCTCGATTACACCCAGAAAGATGGGGGAGACCTAACGCCAGGGCTAGTACTGGGAAGCTGGGAACAGAAACCCAACTCTTAGTAGACATAGGAGCCTCCATAAATATTCGAGATACAGATTGGGTAAATGCGGGGGAACCTACTAACAAACATAACACTTAGTGGTTATGGGGGAGAGGTTCAGGCAGCTCCAGTGTGGAGAGACATCACCTTTAAATATCCCGCTGAGGTAGAAGAAATACAGGCTACCACAGACAGCTTGGTGGCACAAGGAATCTTAGGCGGCATTCAGACGTGTGTTTAAATTGCACAGCTGCGGTGGTGGCATCGTGCTATTTAAAGAACCCCGCACTTCCGGGTTGGTGTGAATGCGGTGAGCGCGCACATTTCCACCTAGCCTGAATTTTTGGAGCGCGGTTTGAAAAGCTGCTCGGAGCAACTTTTCAAACCACGTTCCAAAAATTCGGGCTAGGTGGAAATGTGCGCGCTCACCGCATTCACACCAACCCGGAAGTGCGAGTTCTTTAAATCGCACGATGCCGCCACCGCAGCTGTGCAATTTAAACACATGTCTGAATGAGTCCATAGTGCAAATGCAGTCCATTTGTAATGAAGCCATCTGGCCAGTTCTCAAGGCGAACGGGGTGACTTACAGAATGACTGTGGACTATTGAGCACTGAATTGTTACCCCTCCTTTTGCCCCTGTGGTAGCTAAGTACAATGAGATCATGACAACAGTATCTGCGGGATCCTGATGGTACTCTGTCACAGACCTTGCAAATGCCTTTTTCACCATCCCCTTAGACCCTGCCTGTTGGTACAAATTTGCCTTTACCTACAAAAATCAACAATACACTTTCACCAGAACGCCCCAAGGTTTTCATTCCTCCATCAGCATTTGCCACGCTGTAGTATCAAAAATGTGGGAACAATTGAGACCAGAGTCAAGGAATTCAGTTATTTCTTACGTGGATGATATTTTGATCCACAATCCAGAGGAGGAAATAACTAAAGAAATCACAAGGGAGGTCACAAGGGAGGTCCATTGTCCAGCAGACTGGGTTCAAGGTGAAAAGGGAAAAGGCACAATTGGTTCAGAAGCAAGTGAAATATCTGGGTATTAGCTTGGGAGAAGAGGGAAGGTCCCCAGATGCACAGAGGGTAGAAGTGATTTTGAAGATTCATGCACCCACTGATTTACACTCCCTTCGGGCAATTTAAGGCACAATGAATTTCTCAAGGGATTTATAGAGTGTTTTGCCAAGAAGGCAAGACGCTTATACAAGCTCCTGAAGAAAGGACGAGTGTGGGAGTGGGGCCCCGAACAACAGGAAGCCCTAGCTACCTTGAAACAGGATTTATTTTTTAATTTTTATTTATTTAAAAAACTTATTACCCCACCCCACCCCTCCTGCCACAAGCATCTCGGGGCGGCTTACAACAATAAAAAACAATTAAAACACATCATAAAAAGGAGGAAATAGAGAAAACAACCGCCCCCTACCCCCCATCACCCCTCTCCCCCACCAAATGCCTGGCAGAACAGCCAGGTCTTGAACTTTTCCGAAAAGAAGGGAGGTCCGGGGCCAGCTGGGCCCCCACTGGAAGAGAATTCCATAGGCGCAGCGCGGCCATCGAGAATGCCCTCTCCTGCATGGACACCCGATAAACTCGGGGGACCTCGAGCAGGGCATCCCCAGATGACCGCAGGGGCCAATCCAGGACACAGGGAGTGAGGCGGTCTCACAGATAGGCAGGGCCCAGACCGTTTAGGATTTTATAGGTTAAAATCAACACCTTGAATCGGACCCAGAAAACCACCGGCAGCCAGCACAGAGAGCAGAGCACTGGTGTAATATGCTCCTGGCAGCCCAGTCCCACTAGGAGACGGGCCGTCGCATTCTGCACCAGCTACAATTTCAGAGCCATCACCATGGGTAGCCCCACGTAGAGCGCGTTACAGTAGTCTAGTCAAAAGGTGATGAACGCATGGATGACTATGGTCAGGTCAGAGTCTGAAACAAATGGCCAAAGCCGTCGCACCAGATGCAACTGGCGGAAAGCACTCCTTGCCACAGCCTCCACCTGGAGATCCAGGCGGAGCTGCGCATCGTGGTGCAATCCTAGACCTGGGAGGTCAATGGAGGAGAGACCCCATCAATGATGGGGGCCGCCAATTCCATTGCCTTACCCACTAACATCACCTCCGTCTTGTCAGGATTCAGCCGCAGTCACTTAGCCCTCATCCATTCCCTCACAGTCGCCAGGCACCGAGTAAGTACTGAGACTGCCGGGCCTGGGTCTGTTGAAAAAGAGGGTACAGTTGGGTGTCATCAGCATATTGATGACACCATACACTGAACCCCCTAATAATTTCACCGAGCGGCTGCATATACACGTTGAACAGGAGAGGGGACAGAACAGATGTCATGTACCCTGGATATAGGCATATATTTTTTGACCATCTGTGTTTCAAATATATTGGAAATCAGAATTGGCCCCTCTGTATGATGACTTCCTAAAGAGCTGTTCTATAGTGACCTTTCTACTGAACTCTTGACCAGATACTGGAATAGGAGATGTAATCAGCCTGTATACTGGAATAGGAGATGTAATTAGCCAGTCTGTCTCTTAAAGAAATCCACATTTTCTGTTGACCAGTCTCAAGATACGTGAGTCCCAAGCAGGGCAGGAAGAGGCCTTGTTTGTTTGGAGTTTACTCATTGTTAATCCTATCTTAGTTGATAGCCGCCTATTTTAGTATGTATTAACAGGATTCTTACTATGTACTTTGAGAAAGACCTCCCTGTCAGCAGTTTTGACCTGACATCATTTTTAGCTGACTTCCAAGCATTTCCCTCCATAAGAAGGGAGAGGAGAAATGGATTTTTCAGACACAGTTCCTTCCTTGGAGCTTTTCTCACATCCATATGGCAGTATGGGACAAAGGACTGGGTAATATGATGCACTGAGTCAACTATAGCAATAATACTTAGAGCATATGTTATATATTATAGATGTTAAGATCTTTGAACTTGTAACAGAGCTGTTCCTTGAACAGAAATGTCCTCTTAAACCATGTATTTTAACTGACGCTGTTTCTTTTGTACTATGTCTTTATTTGAACTTAAGTAAACTGTTGCTTTATATTTATAATATTCTTAAGTCTGATAGCTTCATTTATAAATGAATTGTCTTTACAATACTTTGCTGAGCAGCTGGCTTATTAGCATAGTGTAAACTAAGTTTCCACATATTGGAAAAGAGCGCCCTATATCCAGACCAGATCATGTCCGGCCTGGAGCACTAAGCGCAAATTCCCTTTGAGGAAACTGAGGCACAACGCGACACAGAACCCTGCATAACTCCACACGAGAGGTCTTGATATGATGAAAAACAGTCCCCAAGAACCACCCGCTGCATTCTTCCAGTCAGGAACGAGCGGAACCATTCAAGAACAGTCCCGCCCACTCCTGCACAGTCCCGCAGTCGAGGCACCAACATCTCATGATCAACGGTATCAAACGCAGCCGACAGATCTAACAGGATCAGCAGGGTCAAATGACCCCGATCCATATCTCGGTACAGGTCATCTACCAAAGCCACAAGTGCAGTCTTGGTGGCATAACCCAGACAAAAGCCAGACTGAGAGGAATCAAGAAAACCGATGTGATCAAGATGCCCCTGCAGCTGCCGAGCCACTACCTGTTCAATAACCTTCCCTAAAAAGGGAAGGTTAGAGACAGGCCAATAGCTGGCAGATGAGTCAGCGTCAAGCAATGGTTTCTTGAGCAGAGGCCGCACTACTGCCTCCTTGAGACAGCCTGGCACTCTGCCCTCCCACAGGAAGGCGTTGACCACCCCAACGACCCCACTGTTTCCTGGCAGATCTTAACCAGCCAGGACGGGCAAGGGTCTAATTCACAAAAAGTGGCCTGACCGCCCCAAGAACATCCACCGCATTGGTGGGCATCACTGGTTGAAACTGATCCCAGAAAACCAGACATGATGGGGCTTCCATAACCTCTGGTTCCCCTAATGTAATAAATGCTGCATCAAAATCGTGGTGAATACAAATGATTTTGTCCACAAAATAATCCACAAACATGTCACAGTAGGCAGTAGATGACTCCACTCCAAGATTGAGGGAGGCTGGATTGACCAGTCCCCGCACAACCCAGAACAGCTCCGCTGGACGAGATTTTGCAGACGCTATGAGGGAAGCAAAGAATTCCCTCTTTGCTACCCACATAACCACGGCATAGGCTTGTAAACTGGCTCTATGCCGCAATCTATCGGCTTCAGCACGCAAATGACGCCACTGTCGCTCCAACCGTTGCCCATCTTGCTTCAGCAACCGCAGCTCCTCAGAAAACCAAAGAGGTCTGCAGAGCTGCCGCCTGGGCAGCAGACGCCTAGGAGCCATCTGATCAATGGTCTCCATCAGCAAGGTGTTCCACAGCACAACGATGTCATCGATGAGACAGTCGTCAAGGTCAGAGGGTATTTCCCCCAGAGCATTCTGGAACCGTCCCGGTTCCATCATTCTCCGGGAGCGAACCATCCAAATCGGCTCAACACCCTTCTGGCAACAGACGTGCGCTAGGAGTGAGGTCTGCAGGAGGTAATGGTCCATCCATGACAAGGGCACAGCTGATATCTCCCCCACTAACGGAACACCTGCCTCACGGCCAGTGCAAAACACAAGGTCCAAGGTGTGTCCTCCCTGATGTTTTGGGCAGATAACCATCTGGGACAGGACCATGGTTAACACGGCGGCCATGAACTCATGCTCAGCTCACTCAAGGGCGGCGTCAGCATGAATGTTGAGGTCCTCCAAGATTATTGTCTTTGGGGACCGCAACCCCAACCCCAACCCCACCTGTGCCAGAGCATGCAGGGAGGCCACTGCGGAGGTAGGTGCAAGGTATATCAGCAGCACGACCAAACTGTCCCCTGCCAGATCAAAAACAAGATGTAGACCTTCGAGACCCAATATGGATTGCATTGGATACCTCCTCACAGACGTTTTATCATTGGGATAAAAGATTTTTTCCTTTTGCTCTTTGTCAGTTGTGGTAAAACTTTGCCTGGTTTTTTACCGTTCTGGAAATAAAAGTGTTTAGTTTTTCTCAATTGTTGCGTGATTTTTTGTGTGTCAATTGTGTCTATTTCACTCTTTATCTTTTGGATTTCTAGTTGGGTTTTTCTGTTGGGGAATCTGCTATTTTCCTTTTCCAATTGCTGCAGCTGCATGAGGAGTTCTGCATTTCTTTCCCTTCTTTTTCTATTTATTGCTGCCTTAATGGCTATAAATTTGCCCCTTATTACCAGCTTTGCTGCTTCCCATAATGTTTGAGGTGAAGTTACTGATCAGGTCAAAGTATTCCTTTAACTCAGTTGTGACTTGCTCCTTTATCCAGTCACATTTAAGGAGCCCCCTATCCAATTGCCAAGTGCGCCCCACTGTTTGTTCAGAAATGCTCCAGGCAAACCTGGTTACTAAAGCATTATGGTCTGAGAATGTCTCAGGTATCATCTTGGAGCATAAGCATCTGTGCAGGGTATCTTTTTCTATTAGTATGTGGTCTATTTTAGAGTATGTGTTATGAACGCTGGAATAGTATGTGTAACTCCTGGTTAAGACTCTCCAGGCATCTACTAGATCATGTTGGGATATTACTGAGGCTATTTTTTATGGGTGTTTTTGAGAAGTGAGCGTGCGGAATGGTCTAAGACTGTCAGCAGGGAATTAAAGTTGCCTTGTATGATTAGCAGGCCTTCCACGTTCTGAGTGATGACGGACATGTATTTTTGGAAAAATTGATGTGTATTTGTGTTTGGGGCGTATAAACTGACTAGGGTTACTTTTGGGGCGTTTAGCATTCCTGACAGTAGTAGGAATCTACCTTCTTTATCTTTTTTTATCTGGGATAGGGTGAAAGTGACTGAGGAGAAAAATCCTATTAAGACCCCTCCTTTTTTTTTTTTGCCTCCCACTTGATGCATACACCTCTCCTATCTGCCTGCTTCTAAATCTATGTAGGTCCCTTTGAATCAGATGTGTTTCTTAGATAAAAAAACCCTCAATTGCCTGGTCTGAGAGGAAATTCAATACCTTTTTTCATTTTACTGGGTGGTTAAGTCCCTTGACATTCAAGGTTAAACATTTCATAGACGTTTATTTACAGCTGTTGCTGTCATCGGGGTATTCTGGGTTCATCCAACCTGCTTTGTTGGGCTTTATACCTTTCGTCCAACCTGCTTTGTTGGACTTTATACCTTTCTCTAATTTAATGGCTTTGGACATGATTCTGGTGTGGTTCTTTTGCTGGCTTGGAGCAACACGCACGCAATGCAAAGTTACATATTGGTTGGCATTTCTTAACCACGTAACAACATAACAAAGTAACTTTAACATTAACATCAACAGTGATATAGGCTGTATATGCCTACTGGAACAATACATTCTCATTTTGTCAGTGCAACTGACTGCATCTTTGGATGTTAGCATTGTTTATGATTATTTTATTTTACTTTTGGTTTTTGTTTTTTTTCCTCCCCTCCCTCCTCCCGGTCTTGTCTGTCTTTAATCCAGGGCAGTTGTGGGTGTTAAACTCCACTATACCCTGGTATCACTTACTTCTGTGCGCATAATTAGCAAAGTTAGAAGCATTTTTTTCTTTTCTTTTTTCTTTCCTGTTCATGCCATGGCTTTCAATTGGTTTAATCCGGGTTCTCTTGAGTGGGTTTGTGGGCTTGCAAGAAGATTTCAAGATCTCTGGTGTCTTCAAATACTTTTCTTCGCCCATTTATCATTATAGCCATTTTTACTGGATGCCACAGTTGGGGCTTAAGTCCTCTATCAATTAGCTCAATAAAATACTTGGACCAAGCTCTTCTTCTCTGCATGGTCTCAGGGGCATCATCTGGCTGCAGCTTAAGTTTATTACCGTGAAATTCCATATTCTGGCTGCTTTTTCTCGCTCTTGCCAGTAGAGCTTCTTTGTCTTTACACTTGAAGAATTTGATTATAATGGCTCTAGGGGGGTTTAGATTCTTTTGGCTTGGGGCGCAAGGATCTGTGGGCTCTTTCAATTTCCAAATTGTGGAGGTGGTGTTGGTCTGGGAAGTTTAATATCAGTATTTGGTTAAGCAGCTCCTGCATTCCTTGTGTCTCTGCACCCTCTTTCACTCCCAGCAAGCGGAGGTTACTCCTCCTTGATCTGTTTTCTAAGTCTTCACACTTTGAATGCAGAAAGTCTACTGATTCTTTTAATTTTGCTGAGTCACTCTACATGGTTAGGGCCTGATCTTCTAAACCTGATATGCGCTCCTCTGCAGTGTCTATGCGCTTGCCTAGGTTTTCAAGCCTTTTATTCCCCTCCTCCACTGTGGCTGCAACTTTATTTTTTGTATTAGGTCCTGCTTGTCTTGCTGGGCTTCTGCCCTAGCCGCTTTAATTTCAGCAAGGATTAGTGCCATGCTGGCACCGTCGCCTACGGGGTCCCCTGGGGTGGGGGGCTGGATTGCAGCCGCCATTTCAAAGCTTCTCGTGTTTTCCTGAGGGGCCGCTGCCGCTTGTTTCTGCTGGCAGTAGCGAGTGAGTGGTCCCTTTTCAGCTTGCTTTTTCCCAGGTCCCATACCCTGGGGACTTAATTATCAGGTCCTTAGTACCTTTTGTTGCTTCCTTCTATTTTTCTTTGTTGTTTGAGCGCTTTAATTGTACTGCCGGGAGGAGCGGCTTTTTCGCGCTGCTAATCCTTGCACATGCGCATTGCTGGGGATCTATGTTTATGACTTCACAGACTCGTACGGCATGGAAATGGGGATGTATGTTTATGACTTCACAGACTCTTAGGGCATGGAAATCCAGATCAGTGCATTCTATCCAACTCTCTGCTCTCCGCTTATAGAAAGGATTATTACATGCATTTAATTAGGGATGGCGAATGCAGTTCGGAAGTTCAGAGTTCGGTCCGAATTCGGCCTGTTCGGACAACCGAACCCGAACTGACTGAACCGAACTCAATTCCGAACGTTGAAATGACCGAACAGTTCGGTCAGTTCGGATCGCGTTCAGGTGAGTT